>PVHY01010642.1:0-51187 GCA_004024945.1 Uropsilus gracilis
CTTTCTTTCTTTCTTTCTTTCTTTCTTTCTTTCTTTCTTTCTTTCTTTCTTTCTTTCTTTCTTTCTTTCTTTCTTTCTTTCTTTCTTTCTTTCTTTCTTTCTTTCTTTCTTTCTTTCTTTCTTTCTTTCTTTCTTTCTTTCTTTCTTTCTTTCTTTCTTTCTTTCTTTCTTTCTTTCTTTCTTTCTTTCTTTCTTTCGATCTCCTGTTGTTGATTTGATTGCTAAACAGGAAGGAAATTTCCTCTCCTACCAACAATTGACCTCACAACCTATTTCCATATATGTTTTGGTTCTATCAGAAGGTGCACCATTATCATTACTCTTTTTCACTTCACATGATCTGTGTGGAGCTCCACATGGAAGACTGTTTCTCATTATCTGGAAAAATTTCTTGGAATATTCCTAATCAGTTCTTGAATATCTTACATTAATCTTTTTATGAATGCTTTAATTTAAAAATTAAACTGTATTAGTGGGATAAAATTCCTCAACACAGCTTAAAATTTAGTATGAAATGAAATTTCATTTCTATGAAACTGAAGTATGTACTTTGAAGCAGAAAGTGTCTCCTTGAAGGGAGTTAACATTTTGTCTAATGTGACTTCTGAACACAAAAACAAATTTAAAAAAATTAAAAACCTGAAGGACAGATATTTACTGGATGCCTGTACCCCACTAGAGTGATAGTGGCAGGGGGTCATATTCATTCACAACTGTTATTTCAATGTTATCAGGTTGCATTGGTAAATACCAGTTACCAATCAAAATATATAGACATTAGCTTGACATACAGAGGAGTTAGCTTATTTCGTTAAGACCATTTAACTCACAATGAAACAGTGTTAAAAGAGAGAGAGACATTTTGACTTTGACTTTAACACATACAGGCCTGCTTCTCTCTACAGAGCAGGCTGCAAGCGGTTCTTTAACAATTGCCTTTAAATTGAAGCGGACACACCTTTGCCTGCTTCTCTCCCTCGGAAGCAGGCTACAAACTGTTTATTAGCATTTTCACTGTTCACCTTTACCATTGGTATGCAAAAACCAGCTACCAGCTTCTCTCTGCTTTCTTTCCCTCTTTCAGACCTAAAAAGAAAAACTTAGAAACACAGCTTAAACTTTACACTAGTTTGCCTTGATTTACCCTCTTCTAAACTTCCGTGGTTTCTTTCCACCATCCCCAGCCTTCTCAACCAAAATCCCAACTCAAAGCAAGACTATCAGTACAGACTAATTTATTTCTAACAAAGTGATTTCCTAATTACTACAAAAGAAACGTGTAAGTAAAACTCAGATTACTTTAACATTGTCCAAAACCTTTCTCAACATTGTCCAAAGTCCTTTCCCAGATTGCCCAAAAATCCTCAGTGTCCCAGTCCTGATCATCTCACCAAAATCAGCCAGTCAGAGTTCAATCCATGTGTTTGAAGACATCTTTCTTTAGGTGTGCTCCTTTGGCATGCTCCAACTCCTCCATGCTGTCCTCTTCTTGTCATCTTCCTCCAGGTAGTAAAAGAGATCTCATGGTACCAGACCCAGCAAAGTTCACTTTCTTTTCAGGCCTAACTATTGCATGGCCTCTTCCAAATACAAGTCAAACTCAGCAAAATGAACTCCAACACGGAGTTCAAATCTGCAAACTTCTTAACCACCTTTAGCACACATGCTGCTAGCTCGGGCCAGCCAGAGGTGGCCCCAGACCTTGGCCACACATGGCCAAGCTCACATGGTTCACATTTCTATCTCACAAAATGGTCGAAACCAAACCTGAATCTCAATCTCCATTCCCATCTTTTTTTTTTTTTTTCTCTTTGTTTCAAACCTCTTTATATATCCTTTCTATTCTCCCACCTTCCAGGAACAGCTGCTGAATAATTACATTACAAAGAAAAAAACCTGTTTTCCTCCTTCCTTCCTCTTGTCTCTTTCTGAAAGGAAATTCTAATTAAGGTGATTGTCACATTTTAGCATATCTCCTTTGAATTCTGCAATCTTAAACAGGAGACAATGACCCCCAGGGTGGGTAGCCCTCCTTATCAACATGATAAGATAAACAAACATCTTCTTGTCAGGTTTGTCTACTTTGAACTTAGTTTTCTTACATCCCTTTATCTTTGATGAAACAACACACCCCACATGGCTCTTCTCTCTTCCCCATGTCAGGAAACACATCAGAGGTACCGAGAGGTGATTAGGTGGCTGCATATGAAGCTTTTCCCAGAACCTCTCCTATTTCAACTGTAATCTATTCTTAATAACTGCTGGAGATTAATAAAATGAATTATGTAGGTTTACTAACAGTGGTGGAATTATATTGAATAACTCATTCACTGACCCTTAGCAACAAAAATTCTTCAAAGATTTTCATTTAATTACTCAGTTGATCTAAACCAAGCTCACCTAGACTATTTTGAACAGGTTTTAATTCACTGCATATGACTCTCTATAATAGTGAACATGCTCAAAAAGAGAAAACTATACAAAACTTTCTGTATTATAAGTTATACTTTATATAAAATACAATAAATACCCTTTTTATGCTTTGAGTTCACAAGCATATTGATTGTACTAGATATGGCTTGGAAGTACTTTTGGGCAGTACTCAGCTAAATATTAAGGAAAGCACAGAGAATACAAAATGTCATACAAATATTTCCAAAAGTTATTTTGTGTTATTATAAATTATCATTTTTTCTTGGCAAAGGAATTTTGCTAAAGAAATCATGGAATTTTTTTATGGTTTTATAAAGATGGTCATTTACTTTTTATCAAATCAAAATAAAGAACACAGATAGTTGTTTCTTCACTAATGTTTTGATGTAGTGGCACCACATAGAAAAATCAGCTTCATGTGTTTTTGTTAGGGGGCAACCCCCCCACCCCCTGGGTGTCATTGTCTCCTGTTTAAGATTGCAGATTTCAAGGAAAGTATGCTAAAATGTGAGAATGACCTTAGTTGGAATTTCCCTTCAGAGAGGTGGAGGAGGGAGGAAGAAGTGAAACTTTTTTTTTTCTTTGTAATGTAATATATTCAGGAGCCGTTCCTGGAAGGTGGGAAAATAGAAAGGATATATAAAGAGGTTTAAAAAGAAAGAACAGGAGGAAAAAGAAGGGGGAAAATGGGAATGGAGATTGAGATTCAGGTTTGGTTTCAGCCATTTTGTAAGATGGAAATGTGAATCAAGTGAGTTTGGCCATGTGTGCTGGGGCCTGGGGCCCACATCTGGCTGGCCTGGGCTAGCAGCATGTGTGCTAACGGCAGTTAAGAAGCTTGCAGATTTGAACTCCGTGTTGGAGTTTGTTTTGCTGAGTTTGACTTGTGTCTGAAAGAGGCCGTGCAAAAGTCAGGCCTGAGAAGAAAGTGAACTTTGCTGAGACCGGTACCATGAAGTTTCTACCTGGATGACAAGAAGAGAATGGCATGGAGGAGCTGGAGCATGCCAAAGGAGCGCATCAAAAGAAGATGTCTTTAAACACACAGAGATGAACTCTAACTGACTGATGTTGGTGAGATGATCAGGACTGAGAGACTGAGGAGTTTTGGGCAATCTGGGAAGGAACTTTGGACATTGTTGAGAAAGGTTTTGGACCTTTATAAGTGATCTGAGTTTTACTTGCATGTTTCTTTTGTAGTAATTAGGAAATCACTTTGTTAGAAATAAATTAGTCTGCACGGATAGTCTTGCTTTGACTTGGGATTTTGGCACGGATAGTCTTGCTTTGACTTGGGATTTTGGTTGAGAAGGCTGGGGATGGTGGATAGAACCCATGAGAGTTTAAAAGAGGGTAAATTGAGGCAAACTAGTGTAAAGTTTAAGCTGTGTTTCTAAGTTTTTCTTTTTCAATCTGAAAGAGGGTAAGAAAGCAGAGAGAAGCTGGGAGCTGGCTTTTGCATACCAATGGTAAAGGTGAACAGTGAAAATATGCTAATAAACAGTTTGTAGCCTGCTTCCTAGGGAGAGAAGCAGGCATAGCTGTATCCAGTTAAAGGTAAAGGCAGTTGCTAAGGAACTGCTAGTAGCCTGCTTCGTATAGAGAAGCAGGCCTGTATGTGTTAAAGTTAACATCAAAAAGTCTTTCTCTTTGACCCTATTTCATTTTGAACATTTTAACAAGATTCAAAGATGCCATTTATATCTGAAAATCATAATATTTATTAGTAACTGTAGGATGTAGTCTCTTCCACCCACAGTTATGCTGACAAATGAATTACTATATAGAAAGTACTTGTAAATTTATTTTGACATGTTATAAATTCTCTGTAAAGGGTATTCATTTGATCTCTTCACTATTTTAATGAAAATGTGCTTGTTGCAAAGAACAAAAATCTAAACTGTAATTCTTTAATTTTCTTATCTGACATTATTATATACATCTATATGGGGAGGTTACAATGACTTTGATATCCCATTTAATATTAGATCTTTCTCTCCATTGTCATTCTTAACCTGTGCTTTATTTACTTTAGTCACCCATGATACAGAAGATAACCTTAACATTTCCTAGCATTTCATGCAGATGAGAATGATATTTGGTGATGAAGATCATGTACACTGCTTCTATTAAGGTGAAATATTTGAGGACCTTTTTCATGAAATGCCATTGGCCACTCCTGCCAATTATGTCATAAAGTTGCAAAAACTCAATCATATCAGTGTAATCTGTCATATGATATATGCAATAAAATATAATTGCATTTCAACTAATAATGACATAAAACCAATCAACACACAATTAGTGGAGTTTAAGACTGAGCAGTGTGGGGGAAAACTTTCATAGTCCTGGTTTAGTGAACAGGATGTATGAAGCTTAAGAATGGGAGAGATGATGAATGGTTTTGAGGTAGGTGATGGGTAGAGTCCACATTACTATGATTAAAGAGTCTCAGTATTGTGGATTCAATTTTAACTTACTGTAACTAGAATAGACAATGGCAGTGTCTTGATCTCTTGATATAAAGGATCTCTTGATCTCCTTTCTGAGCACTGTATACCATTCCTTAAATCTGTGTGCTCTGCTGCTGAAGACTATCTGCTGAGGCAGGGTTCAGAGGATGTGCCTATCTTGTCAGAGCTGAGTCTTCTCTGTGGACCCTCATGTCCACAAAGTGGTCCACATTTTGCAAATGGGTAGAGGAACACAATATCTCAACTTAGTTGTGCAGTTGCCTCTCAGCACTCCCTGCAGAATCAGGCTGAATCTGCTCTTTTCCTGAAAGCACAACCTCAGTTCAGTTCTCTTTCTCCTTATTTTATTTTTTATTTTTCATTGTTTAAATTGATATACACATATATATTTTATATCATTGACTACCTCCAGGTTCGCCCACAATCCTATCATCCATGAGCCATCATCTTAATCTCTTGTGCCCATCCCTCCCCCAATTTTACTCCCTCCCTCTCTCTTGCTCCATGCTTTCATTCTGTTAACAGTTTTTAAAATTTCCTTATCCTTTAGTTTGTTTGTTTTCCCTATATTCAAACAAAGAATATGAAGTAAAGCAGTTATCTTTCTCTATCTTGGTTTATCTTATTTCTTATTAGTTTCATTTGAAAAAATGCCCTTATAAAATCACTTGTACCTATGTGTCTAAATGTCTGAATATATTAAAGTGCAATTAAAGAACTAGAAAAATACTCATTATAAGATACTTTCTCTTAAATCACTTAAGAAATCCTATGTTCAAGGTCTGCTTCTGAGAGATGTCAGCCTAAGACCTAAGTTGTCAACATAAATTTTAAAATTTGTGCTCAGAAATGTTTCAGAAATGTTTCTGAGCACAAATTTTAAAATTTCTAAGTCTTAGTTTAAAATCTCAACTATTGAAATTGGATAAAAAAAAATGACTTTTTGCCCTGAACTAAAACACCTATGCCTGCTTCTCCCTAGGAAGCAGGCTCAAAGCAATTAATTAGCATTTTCACTATTCACCTACTATTGGTAGCAAAAATCAGCCTCCAGCTTTTCTCAGCTGTCTTTCCCTCTTTCAGACCTAAAAAGAAAAACTTAGAAACACAGTTTAAACTTTAGACTAGTTTGCCTCAATTTACCCTCTTTTAAACTCTCATGGGTTCTTTCCACCATCCCCAGCCTTCTCAACCAAAATCCCAAGTCAAAGCAAGACTATCAGTGCAGACTAATTTATTTCTAACAAAGTGATTTCCTAATTACTACAAAAGAAACATGTAAGTAAAACTCGGATTACTTTAACATCGTCCAAAACCTTTCTCAACAGTCCAAAGTTCTTTCCCAAATTGCCTAGAAATCCTCAGTCTCGCAGTCCTGATCATCTCACCAACATCAGTCAGAGTTCATCTCCATGTTTTCAAAGACATCTTCCTTGGGCATGCTCCTTCTCTTCCATGCCATCTTCTCCTTGTCATCCTCCTCCAGGTAGAAGAAACTTCATGGTACTGGAACCAGCAAATTTCACTATCTTCTCAGGCCTAACTTTTGCATGGCCTCTTCCAGACACAAGTCAAACTCAGCAAAACAAACTCCAACATGGAGTTCAAATCTCCAAATTCCTTAGCTGCCTTTAACACACATGTTCCTTGCCTGGGCCTACCAAAGGCTGAAGGCCCCAGGCCTTGGCCACACAGCCAAGCTCACATGGCTCACATCTTCATCCTGCCAAGTCCACAAAATGGCCAATCTCAATCCCAAATCAGAATTTGAACCGAATCCAATCCCTCTTTCTTTGTTTCAAATTTCTTTATATATCCTTATTTCCCACCAAGACAACTGAGGTTAGAAACCCTGTCAGGCCTGAATGTTAATTCAAATCCTACCCAACTCTTAGTAACATTAGCAATTCTAAAGTAAGAGACAATGGCACCCAGGGGGGTAGGTGCCCCCTATCACTATCACATAATATCTATAATAATGTCAGAACAAAATTAATAGATATAATTAGAAAAAAGTTTTCATTTCCTAAACTTAATTTCAAGATTTAAAACCTTTGCATCTATTATTTTCATGAATGAAATATCTTATGTCTCAATATTTATTTAATTATATACTTAGCTGATTTAGGGTACAAATGGTTTTGTCTTAGTTAAGTCATGGATACCATAAATCCAATTATAATTAATTATTATTGGTAACACAATAAAATGACAATAGAAAGTTTGACATTGTGGCCATAATCACATTTTTTTAAATTTCAGATATTATATGACATATTGTATTTCACATACAAAAACAGATTTGTAGGAAATATGTATTTTAGTAGTAATGAAGTCCTGTAGTTAATAATGGTAGATTTTCTTAAAAGTTTTTTTTGTTTTAGTTCATACTTTATTTTGCTTTTATAACCTTAAGTTTCTAAAACAGATATAATCTTATCAATAGGCACCAATTCTCAGTTACTAGAGTGTTATTTCAGGATGTTAACTATCAGGATATGCTTTTGAAAGGTTTTAAGTATGTAAGTTCTATAAAACACAACTACACATTGAGGAAACACCAAGTCCTTTGGAATTCATTGGCAAGTGATTTCATTGGCAAATAACTCTTGATTACTTTTCCTCTTTAGAAGAACAGGATCTAACAAGGTCTAGACTGAAACTCTCCAGCATTCTAAAGTCAGCGGTTACTCTTGAAATAAGACATTTCCTTTGGTGATGACCTCATTTGAAAGGTCAAGGAGTCAATCGGAAATTCTTAGAGATGGAAATGGCATTGCCAAGAGAGAGAAGGAAATCACTTACTTCATTATTTTCAAAGGACTTTTTTGTTCGAAAGTCAGATTAGGGCTTTCCATCTTTCCACCCTCTGTTTTCCTCTCATTATGTGTTTCACAAGAACAGAATTTATTTCTTGTCTGCTTCCCCTATAGTAAAAAGGGTAGGTTTGTATGCCTCCCATGTATTTCTTCCAGATGAATTTGGCAAAGTGTGACGAAAATTATATCTATTACAAAAAATGTGAAATAGAATTTCATTAAATTTATAATGACTTAGTTTAGGCAAATATGCACTTATTTTAAAACAATCTGGTAGTATGTATATGAAATAGCCACATGATTAGCTGATTTTGCCTTTTTTTTAAGTCTAGTCATTTGGACAGTATTATAAATATCTCAAGGAATGTTTTATTATAGAATTATTTTGGAAACTTTAGAAAGGAATTTCCATTCAATCTTTAGTTATATCACTATACCATAGTTTAGTTATATCACTATACTGAAGATAGTATGTAGTATGCATTTCAAAATGTGGCACATCAATATCACAGAGATAGGCAAGCATATTGATATAAAGAAGCATTAATTAACTGTCATAACTGCATAATTCAATCTATCTATATGACAGTATCCTATCATACTGTAGAGCATGATAGGAGTATTAGAACTCTCCAAAGGAACAGAATCCTTCAGCTATAGAGGATGGATAGGTAGAGGGAGGAAGGAGGAAGGGAGATAGATAGATTAGATAGATAGATAGATAGATAGATAGATAGATAGATAGATAGACAGATTAGATAGAGAAATAGAGATAGAGATAGGGGGATGGACGAACAGATGGACAGACACAGACAGATGACAGACAGACAGATGAACAGACAGACATAGATTAGCTAGAGAGAGTAGATAGATAGATAGATAGATAGATAGATAGATAGATAGATAGATAGATAGATAGATAGATAGATAGATAGATAGATGGGTGGATGAATGGGTAGATAGATGGATAGATGACTCAACCTTTAGTGGTAGGTACAGAAAATATATACAATTATTTAAGTATGAAACTGTTCTGAAATTTATATGTCATTATATAAGATACATGAAAAACAAAGAGAAAATAAATTTAACTAAAAATCTAAAAGATAAAAATTGTGTCCAAATTCAGAATATCACCATTTTAACCAGAGAGAGGGCTTCTGGATAGGGTTGGCATGCCAGTAATTGATCTCTGTTAGCATACAGAGGAAAAGAAATCTTTTGTTACCATTTTGTTTCATCTGTTACACATCCAAAGCTGGCAGGTGATCAGCGCTTACAGCAGGTAATAGGGATGAATAAAGCACAGCTGAAATCTATATTATCATTTGCTCTCTATCATTTGCCCTCTTCTTTTGAGAGGGAATCAGAGATTCTGGCTGAGTCCTGAGATCCACGAAGTGCCTAATAGATGTGTTTCCTTCCCCACTTGGCTCTCCTCTGAGGTGGAACTGCTAACCCACAGACTTTCGGGTCACAGGACTATTTGTTCTTAGGATTATGGATTTTGGAAAAGCTAAAGCAGATGATTACTCGCATGTTAACTGGAATGGTAACTTAGAGTTCAAGATCAAAGGATTTAGCATTGAATTTAACGCTGTTGCACTTCCTTTAAGGCAGATTCTCAGGCATCAAGTGTTCTCCTAATACCCCATGGAGTCAGATGTCTCCAGAGTAAAAACACACTTATGTTGACTTAATTTGGTGTGCCTGTCTTCAGTGCTCATGTCAAAAGCAAAAGTCACAATTGAGAACACAACTGCATTTTATGATGTTGTCACCCTACCGTTGGGAAGCAAGATGTCTAGATAGTTTGCAATATCTGTTCCTCCTAATCAGCTGCAGAGGCTCAGGACTTTTCAGGTTACTTATTTTGTCTTTCTATGAAACATTGCAAAAGAAAGAGCATTCTAATGTGTCTTCAAAGATAGTTTTCTAAGTGGCATCCCATCCAATCAGCCCATTCAAAAGGGTAAAGAAACCTGTCTGTTGCTTGGGAGTTGGTGAAGATAGTGGAATGCAAGAAATGTATGGGAGGTGGGGGAAATAAAGATGTGGCCCATAGTGAATGATAACTGATTGTTTATTCAAAGAATTTATAGAATTAAAGACCATCAAGTTGATTTCTTATCTTACTCTCCCTACAAGTCACTCTAGAGTTACAGCTCAGTTTTAAATTCCAAACATAAGGTAATTGCAAAAAGGACATTTTGGAATGAATGAATGAATAGGTTAATGAATGAATGAATGAATGAATGGATGAATGAATGAAAAAGGAAGAGTGTGAATATAGGTGGGATACTTTCATTCATGGGAAATGTCAGGTTGTAATAACTGCAGGTGTGTACACATGGCTGAGTACAGAAGTCTGGAGCTCTTCTGAGTACTTGACGGTGATTTGCTTCTCTTTTGTACCATTTTGAGGCATGCAAGAATAATAAATCACATTTTGAGAAGAAAATTATTTAACTAGATTTATGAATTTAACAACTTTGTGGATATTAGTTGTCTTAAAAAACTTGTTTGTTTTATAGATTTAAAACTTACTTGTTTTATAGATTTTCTTTAATGCAGGAAACACTTTGCTGCCCTGAAATAAACCACAGGCTATCAAGAAACACAGAAATCTACATCTAGTTTTAGGATCTTTAATGGTTTAATTGATTGATTAATTCACTATGGTGGAATTAAAAAGTAAATGGACAGTTCCTATATTTCTTAAAGCTCATCAGGTGGCAACCGGATCACCTCTGACATCAAGGTTATCCCTCAAATTGGTGATCACAAATTTCAGATTTCTAGATTTATCAGAAGAGGCAAGTTTGCCTTCCCTGAACTATATCTATAGTTATGTTTATCTGTACAATTCCACTGTATTTTAGTGCACAATTATACTGAGGGAAGGAAAGTACAAATGATATAAAGGAATTTACTCTTGTTATTTTCAGAAAAACTGGAGCTGATTTAATCCCAGCTCTGCCCTTTGAATGCCATATAACCTAGCTAAACTTTGAACGTCTAATTCTTTGCTCAAGTGATAATCTCTTTAGGACAATGAGAATAATACTAGCGGCCCCTCGAAGGAACATGATGAGAATTTGAATTCATAATACACGTAAAGTAATATTTTCTAGCACTATCTGTTCATTCTTTCCCTCTTTGTCTATGAATAGTTCTACACTCGTGCTGTTTTTTTCAAGGTCATTGACACGGAGTGGTAACAATACTGAAACAGGACAGGATAATGCTGGAGACTCTTAAGCTCCTGAAGATCATCATAGTATGGAGTGTCTTTGCCAGCCTTCCTCCTCCCACCATTTTCACTTACCAGAGAAGGTCCTGAAGACAAGAGATAGGGGAGAGTCTTTCTTTGTCTTCTAAAGCAGCAATTTCCAAACCTGGATGTTGATCTCTAGCACACAGGATTTTTTAAAATCAATATATTTATTTATCGATTATAATTAATTTATAATTCAATAATAAATTACAAATTATTAATTATATATTAATTAATTAATATAAATTTCACATCTTTGTCATCTCCGGGGTTCACCCCCACACCCTCCCTAACTAGTCCCACCCTGCTCCTCCCCTGTGTACTTTAATTTGGTTGTTAGCTTGTTTTGACTTTATGGCTTTTTGTTTATCTTTCCCACGTCCCATATAATAGTGAAACTATTTGTTTTCTGTCTTTTTCTTTTTGATTTGTTTTGCTAATATGAATTCTTCTAAGTCCATCCATGTTATAAAATTGTCCAATTTGTTGTTTTTAATTGATGAGTAATATCCCATTGTGTCTATATACCACATCTGTTTCATCCAGTCATCTGTTTTGGGACGTTTCGGTTAGCACACGGGATTCTGATTCAGTCTATCTGGGTAAGTCCTAGGCAATCTGTACGTTTAGAAAGTTTCTCAAGTGATTTTGATTAAAGCAGGATTAGTCATTTCTGCTGTGCTGTGTAACACTATGTTCAATTAAGAGTCTTTGAGCAGATATCATAGCTTTTCTTTCAGAGAGTTAGTAATCATAAAGAGTAGCGCTTTCATTCTGAAGATCCTAAGTTCATTACGCTATCCTGAAGTGATCTGGACTTATAAAATATGTTGGTCTGTAAGTTTTGGTTTTCTAAATTCTGTCTCCAGTTCTATGTTAGCACAGAGACAACAATAACAGCAGATTTACTGAACATGCCTGGCACAATGTAAAACAGGGTTTACTAACAATTCCAGATATCATCGTTTGAGGGAATTAAGATGATCATTTCCCTGGAGACACCCTTGAAAATATCATAGCTTGTTACCCTGAGACATATTTTTGCTAAGTCTTGCAAGACATTTAGTTTCATTTGTTGTTTAAGTTGAATTTTATTTATGATCATTAACCTTTCAACTTAGACCATTTTGGTTAGCATTCTTGTTGCCTGCTCCTTGGAGTTCTTATGTGATAGTATCCCATTTGCCTCTTTTATTCTGTATCAGGAAGTAACTATAGTACATTTTACTTTACATCCCCTCTATTTGATTACCACTGTGTTCTTATTTAGTATTGAATATTATGTCTTTTCAAATTCTGAACAACTATTGTACTGATTTTGCTCCTGCTGTGTCTAGGTTTCTAAAACTATGTGTCAGAATGTGCTTTTATTAGTATAAACTTGTAAGAATAGATGTACATTGGTTTTATATAACCAAGAAATAGTTTTGACTGCAAAGGAAACACTTAAACAAAGCACAGACACTCTGTATGTTTAACTATTCACTAACATTGTCACCATCTATTTCCTGATTGGAGAGAATAGCCCCTAAGATTTTAAGAAGCAAAGTGTATTACTATTTAATTAACCTGACTTGCTGAGATTCAATCTACAAAATGCTGTGGATCCAACAACAACTAAACCTAAGTTGTATATATTCGATTATTATAATTAATGATTATTGTTATTAATAATTATTATTCATAGTAGTAATTATTTTTTTCTTTAAAAGAATTTTGAAAAAATTTTTGGTGAAATTTTGTTAAAGTTCATGCACTATTTTAAAACATTTGCCCACAGTATTTACAGCATACTAAGAAATTTGCCAAATATGTTTCTTTTCACAGTTTTTACATAAGAGTCAAGGAAAATTTAATCCTTATGCTTTTTCTTTATTTGCATTTAAACTTAAATACATCAAGCTATTGTTACACAAGACAATCAAATTCTAAGATTACTGGGGTCTTCAAAATTCAAAGAAAACATACTCTGTTGAAAGATTTCATCTTTTGAATATTCATTTTTCTTGTTTTAACATATATTTTAAGAAAAAGAAAAATTAGAGATTGGGTTCCCTTTTGTTTTGAATTTTCTTTTGTTTGGACTTTTCAAGACTAATGTAAATCTTAAATAAATAATGAATACAGAGTGCTAGCATTGTTGTATCCTTTCCCTTTAAAAATTCAAAACAAGCGAGAGTAGCAACTTATCAATTTTTATCCTATTTTCTGACTTTCATACCAACATGGTTGTAATTCTGAAAATGTATGCATAAAACACACCAGACAGGAATATTAAGTATGAGCACACATACATCACAGAGCCCTCAGGAGGAAAATTCCACTTTTGAAAGGTTTAGAAAACATTCTATAGTGGACAATGAGAATATGCAGGTCTAAAAGAAGTCAATCAGCTATGGCCACCACCTCAAATAAAAAGGAAGAGTTGGTGCAGATAGATGCTAGTCTTCTTGATATAATATCTCATATTCCCAAGAAAGCAAAATTGTTCTAGATTCATGGAGATTTATTAAAGGGTTTTGTCAATATCACCTGCCCCATCCCAGACTACTCTCTTTCTTGATGTTTGCTAAACTATAGGAAACTTTTTGATAACTGGGGAAAATAGACAGTCTTGATGACTATATTTCAGGTCTACTTACCATCACAACCAGTAATTTGTTGATGAAAATGTAGATGTTGAAATTAATCTTCCACCTTCATGAAAGTAGCTAAACATTTGGGGAAAGGGAAGTAGAGAGCATCTTTTCCAAAGAAAGTGGATCAAGAAATAGGAGTCTACATGTTGAGTTCGGCTACCACAGATGCAGATCTTCCTGTTTTTGACTTAGGATGGTATACAGTCTCTGACTTAATTTCTGAATTGGTGATTCAAAAATATGAATCAGTCCTAAATAACCTGGCCATTTTATATATTGATCAACAGTTAGAATTCCTACATAAAAATAACTTGGGTAGAAAACTCATTATATAACACTTATTATGCTGTGAGCAAATAAAAATGAAATTTTCACAAAAGATCATCAGGGACATGAGCATAAAAAGTGAAAGACTAAGATAATGACACAAAAAATTTGCCTCTATTACACAGAGACAATTCATAAAAACAATTAGCTTAAAATAATGGAAGCAACTAAAAGTTGGGATGACATGGAAGAAATTATTACTACCACATAACCAGAACAGAATTTGGGGGGAAAATCAAGTAAAAATCATAGAAATTTTAAAAAATGCTAGTTAAAAGGTGGAATTTATTAACAAATACCAAATGATAAATATAACACATAAGAACAAATCATTTTGTCTTAAATTCACAGAACATTCAATATTTCACCTGAGCATCTCTCCTTTTTCTATTCTGTCTCTCTCAGATATATACCATATTCTTTAATAGTTTCTGCAATTTTTCTCTTTGTCTTCTATATTTCCATCTATCTTCTATGTATCCAACCATCCATTCCTCCATCTACCAGCCATCTATTCATTTGTGTGTATATAAATTATCCATACATTTATAAGGTTTATTTGCTTATGATATTTTAAAACATGTTTATTACCCTAGGCAACAAACTCAGTGAGGAGCTCCTCAACTTCATATTTTCATGTTCAAAAATTGTTCCTGCGTTTGGCAGCAAGAAACTATCTTTCATTGAATTTTCAGTTATATCATGTTCTTCTGTGAGAATTAAACTGTATTTTCTTCGACCAATGAGCATTTGGGTTGTCATTTTTATTAACAGCACAGCTAAGGACTATCTGTCACTTCACAATAGCTGAAAACTCTTTGACATTTTGTCCCTGAACAGGTTTGGATTCTTCCTCCTCTTTTTGGACCTGATTAGCCTGTGATGCTTTCACCAAGAGAATGTGGGGAAAACACTGCCTTGTGGGTTTCACATCAAGCTCTAAAGAGGATTTGGAATTTCTGCCTAGTATCTTGTAGATCTGAGATGGGATGTAGTCCACATGTGGTGAGAGGGTAAATCTAACCATCCTGGTAATAAGACCTGCAGGAAAGGTTCTGAGACTCTGTGGACATAAAACAGAGGAACCCATTCATGTGAAGCCAATCTTCAACTGCCCATCAAAATGCCAAGCATATGAGTGAAGCTTTTCTGGAAACTCCAAACCAGAATCGTAGCCAAAGGGACACCACTCAGTGACCCATTGGTGGCACTTGAAGCAGGGGAATCACTAATCTGATTCCTGACCTAGAGTATTAAATGCATAATAAAATGGATGCTATTTTCAGTCGCAGATCTATGGGTTCTTTGTTATGTAGCAGTAGATTAGCAAATACTCCTGGTACACTATGAACATGGATTTTGCTAGAAAATATACTGAACACTGAGGCTTTTGGATCACAGACTATGGACAGTCTCCTCTTTACAAGATAATGCAAGTATGTTTCTTTCAAAGTGATTATGCTAGATTTTACTCCAATATTATAAAATGTTGATAAACTTTTCCAACAATTATTTATCCTTTATACTTCCTGTTGAGGAGCATTGTTCTTATTTCCTACTAAATTGTAGCATCCTTTGGATTATATCTGTGTATTTACTTTCTTTTCAATATTGATAATCATTAATTTCATCTACTTTTATTTATACACATATGCTAAATATTTTATACCTTAAGAAATTTATCTGCACTTTCAGATGAAATACATTTACCTTTATTTTTCTTTAAAAAGTGAATTTCACATCTATCTGTAAACTACCAACATTCCTAATCTGTATATTTTGAGCGCATGAGTGGGTGTAGATATATATACATATATGTATATATATCTACATATATGTATATATGTATATATATATATATACATATATATGTATATATATCTACACCCACTCATATATATATATGCACAAATAATGAAAGATTCAAATATTATTTATTACCATGAGCATAGTTCATTGTGCCAATACTATTTGGTAATGCATCCTTTTTCTGTTAAGTCATATAGCAAGCACCACTGCATTCTTCAATGATCTTTCTTAGGTCTTGATATTCTTTTCAACTCATTTTCTTGTCTATCATTACACCAATACTCTATTGTGACTGCTACATATTCAATGCCTATAAGTGAGCCACCAAAAATAGATATCAACAAGTCCTTGTTCAAAGAGTGAATTAATACTGTTTTATAATAAGTTCTGAGGAATGGAAAGTCAACACACCACTTCCTTCTTCAGGAGGACTTTGCTTAATTCTTGGTCTTTGACCAATCATATACATATTAGATTTAACTTACTAAATAAAGTTAACTTGAAATACAGTGTGGTTTTCAGTACTATTTATGGAAAATCCATAATTAATATTCTATAGCTATCCATATATATATATATATTTTTTTTTATTATTTTTTTAAACTAGGTCTCGCTATTTTTGCCTGTGGAACCGCAGGTTCTTGTTGCCCGGGGTACCACAGACTCAAGCAATCCCCAGCCTCAGCTTCCGAGGTAGCTGGGATGACAGGCGCGCGCCACCACGTCCAGTTATTTTTTTGGAACTAGGTCTCACTACGGGCCCCAGGCGGGACTCGAACCGCGATCCCTAGCCCCGGCCGCTTCATAGGCTGAAGCTTACAAGCACGAGCCACCGTGCCCGGCCTTATCCATATATTTAATCATTTTTCCTAAACTGTTTTTTCCTAGAATGTTTTAAAACAAATATTAGTATCATGACATTGTGTCACTATATACTTTGGTACTCACTACAAATAAAGATCCTGATTAAAATAATTTCCTAATACTGTACACACTCCATTTTCAAATTTCTCTGTCTCAAATATTGTTTCCAACTTCTTTAGTTGAATGTGGTTCCACTGACCTATCCATTGCTTTGA
This sequence comes from Uropsilus gracilis, assembly GCA_004024945.1. Classification (NCBI taxonomy): domain Eukaryota; kingdom Metazoa; phylum Chordata; class Mammalia; order Eulipotyphla; family Talpidae; genus Uropsilus; species Uropsilus gracilis. Next base: position 16,858 of record PVHY01010642.1, read on the forward strand.
AATATTTGGTTTCCTAAGTCTCTCTCTTTTATGATAATCACTTCTTCCATTGAAGAAATAATTTTCAAGATGCATTTCATTTTGATTTTAATTAATTCAAATTAATCAATTTAATTATTTTATTTATTCACTTTGATTAGTTATTAATTATTTTAATTGATTTAAATTAATTTGATTTTGGGGTAGCTAAAAGGCATGAGTAAGTAGAGAGTGATAAGGTCAGCCAATGGACACCATTATGTGAATCATGAGGTCTGAGTAAAGGTATTGCAATGATAGTGACAAATTCTAGAACTCATCTTCTAGAGCCCAAAGCAAGATGGACATTTTGTTACAGATACTGTGCATGTTTTATACCTCAGGATCTTATGACACAGGGATCTCTAATCTTCTCATTTCTTCAACTCTCATTCCTCACCTTCATCTCTTCTCTACCAAGGGGATTTTGGTCTCTAGATCACTTGGAACATAATTATATTACAATAAATAGCAATGACAAATAATAGCAAAAGCCAAAGTTATTTTCTCTTATACCCTCCCTGAGGTATGTCCCAACTACTACGCAGGACTCAAGACATATGTGCCTCTATCACTTTCAAGTTTTATGATAAACATTTTAAAGCAATGTAGGACTTAGCCATGACACTCTTTCTCGTCAATGAAGCAGAAGGAACAGATTGCTACTTAAAGGAATGGATTGTTCCAGAACATCCCACTGCTTGTGATGTTTTCTCTTTATTCCAAAGATATACCTCCTTCAACTGGAATTTTTAGATTGAAGAACTAATTATACTTCTAACATCTGTGGAATCTGGAAGCTAGAAATTATCTGACACAAATTTAGATTATAAGACTTTCTTTAATTGACATGCTTTTGGGAACATGTGATAGATTTTGACATACCTTTTGGAAACCATGGTCTTGACACAAAAGCCACATGTATGTTAATAACGTTTAAAACACACATTCTTTGCCCCTGGGGATTCAGGTTGCCTTGTATATACCCTGTCATTCTGTGATGAAGTCATTTTTTTCCCCTAAATTGAAAAACTGTAATCAAATTAAAATGTTTGCTCTATGCAATTGTTTTTCAGTCAAGGGGAAAATGTTTGACATTGTTTTAAAAACTTTTCAATATTTTACTTCAGTTTATTTTATACGGGCAAAATACAAATAACAGAAATGCTCAATTTTCTTTTGAACATCTGCATGCAGCAAGATTTGTCAGAATCTGACTAGTAATATAGATATTTTACTATTTTTTATTTAATCATGCTGGAGTATACTGTAAGTAGTCTGCTGTATAACATGGATTTTGAAACAAATGAATTCCATATTTATCTATACTTTAAATAATTCTTTTTTAATGAGTTTTGCAAATGAGGACCTTGACAAAGTGGTCACTTTATGCATTGGCCATAAAATTAATTATTGCAATTGAAATCTTGCAGGTATAAGAAGGGATAGAAAAAGACTTCTAAATATCTCATGACATCAGGTACAAATCAAGCAAAAGTGGGCATGTGAACATCCTATTCATAAAGGTATTTATAGAAATGTTGATAAATAATTTAAAGGCTGCCTTTTCCCAACCATGATTAAAAATTTGAACATTCTTCTCTCTGTAATTCACTTATTTCTTTCCAATAAATACTTTTTTAAAAAAAGTTCAAAATGTGTTATTTTCCATTTACACTTGGTTTATTTGTGAATTTTAAATAGCCCTCACCAGAAACGTCAAAATGAAAATCCAATGATTGACAAGTATTATTCAATGAGCTTTTCCTTTTCCCTTTTCACCAATGAAACATATTTCCAATTTGCATAATCTATAAACTGGAATTCATGAGAGGAACTATCACTCTCTGAGAAAACTTAAAATTCAATATGATCATGTGAAATCATGTTTTCAAGAAGTTAAAGAGTTCGTATGCTCGACATTCTGAGGATCGTTAGCGAACTTTTAGTACATAATTATGGAATCTACTTTGTCACAGGCAACAAAGATTACAGACTGAAATCAATTTTCCAGCCCTAATTCAGTGTGATTATAACTTTTAAGTTCAAGGCATACTAGTGACAACAACAGTGACAACAAAGTAAGAGAAACAATAAATTACAATACAGATAATTAACACCAGAAAGTCATTCATGGTGGGTGGGGGCTGTCACGAACCCAATAACCTGAAGCTGGTCTTCAAGAATTAGAAGATTTAAAATCAAGAATTTTTTGAAGTCTGGTTAAAGGTCAAAAGCATAAAAATTGCATTTTAAAGTGCCAGTAAAATGTGATCTTAAAAGTCCACACACTGGTTTTGACTCCTTTGAGATTGATCTCCCATAAAGTAGAGAACTTGCCTTGCAGCAAGGCAGATGGATTTGAGTGTACCCTGGAAAGAAGCCTGCCTCCTCCAAGGGTCCAGCAAGAGTTTAGATGCTCTCATCTGCATTCCAGTCCTCTCCACTCCCTGGAGATTGACAATCAGGGATTTGAAAAGTGGGCATTTATCCACTGCTAAGAGCAGTTCTGGGACGGTTTGTTCATTTCGGGCAAGCTACGGAGAAACCATCTGTGGGTGACTACTTTTGCATGAAATTTTGAATAAACTTGAAATAATGTCCTAGAGGCAATATTCTCTTCTTTCTCTGTCACAAGTAATCCTGAGACAAATGAGCTCCGGTTAGAACTGACTCACTTAAGATGTACAAACAGTTCTAATCTATCCTCCCTCATCTGTCCCTAAATATACATTATTCTCCTCCAGTTTGCTAAAAAATAGTAAACTCTGTGTTAGAATTGTCTCATTTTGTAATTATGGGTGTGGTGCAAGGATCTTGTGAAAGCTAATGAGTGTTAGTTCTCAATGTTGATTATCAAATTGTATGAAGAACTAGGACTAGGTGGTAAGGTTCAGATTAAGGCTATCTAGGTGAATATGATAATACAAATGCAGTTTTAAACAAAACACAGCAGCCCATCTACCAAGGATTTTGACTTTGTGCTAGTAAAAAAGGCTTGTGATGAGACAATTTACCATAGTGAGTGAGCATAGTTTGAGTGAATCCGATAATCTGGGGTTCTAACCCCAAACCTTAACATAGTATTAACCTAATCCCTAATTCTGTTTGTTCTATGAAATTTAAATTGATAAAATCTCATTAGAGGACTAAAATTATAGATTCATTAATACAAGTTTAGGAATTTAAAAATATGTATACCACTTGATGGTAATTCTCTGAAATACTAATCTCATAAGTAGATATACTTTCAGAAAAAAAGCTATAAAAACATGTAGCATTTATCTATGCATGATGGAATTATGGTGGATTTTTCAAAATGCCAACTATTTATCAACTATAGCTTGTCAATTAAGCAATTTCTCTAATAGAACTGTTTTTCCCATTGTGGTTTTCACTATTTCATACTATAGGTAAAAGCATTTCCATATCATGTATACCAACACATACATACACACACATACATGCATAAATACACACATATTTGAAAAAATGAATAAACCTTCTAGCAAAAACAGTGTAGGTCATTTCCTTTTCAAATGGAGAACTGATTTTAAGAAGTGTGATTACACTAGTCTGTGTAGTCCCACTCAGGTTTGTTGATCTATCTTGGATCATGCCTTCTTGCCCATTAAGATATAAATATTTAACATTTGAAAAGAGTCATTGAAATGATGAGGGTGGCAGGACTGTATTTATTGTGAGAAAACACTGATAGTCATTAGTATTTATAAGCATGTCAAATTATTTCCTATATATTTATTCAATTTGACCCCAGTTGCTGAAATAAAACTGAGAAAACATTTCATTCATGTCAAAATTACTCGTTATGTATAACATTGTAACTAGTTATATGGTAGTGAAAAATTGAATAGGTGCTAAAATACCCTGGTGGGCGGGCTCTGAGAACTGGGAGAGAAAATGGGGAGCAAGATGAGCAAAAACGCACATAAAAAAGGAGGAGCAAAGAGAAAGAAAAAAAGGAAGGAGAGGAGAATGGCAGATTGAGAGAACAGGCCCACGTGGCCTGCCACGTGTCCTGCCTTGAAGTGTGAGCTGGAGGTGGCAAAGAGCCATGGTGACCGGCAGAAGAGTAGCCGGTGTGGCACCATAGCAAGGTGGCATAGTGAGCTGGTACCTGGACATGACCAGGGATTTGGAAAACTGATTTGTGCATCAGCAATTGTGGAAAAAGTTTGATGAAGCTTAGAGAAGTGGAGCAGCGAGGAACTCTGCAGAAAGAGAGAAGCAGCAAGAAGAAGATGCCAGAGAAGGGCTGGATATTGCAGGGTACCTGCAGGTGTGGAGAGGCGCCATCTTGGACATATGTTTGGGACTTCTTGACTAAAGTGGTCACTTCTGGCTCTGAAAACTCTTCGTTTTCCCTGTTGAATTCCCTTGCTAATAAAACCCTGCTGTTAAACTACATTTAAGTGGCAACTGCTATGCGTGAGTGATGTGGACCTATGGTTTGTTGGTTAGCAACTTCTGCCCCTTTTTGTCCCGATTTCTGTAGGGTTTATGATTATGCTCAATACTTAAGAAATACTATTTGATTATAGTTGTGAGATTATTTAAATAATATTTTAACACATTTTATTATGTAATATTATGCTGATCTTTGTAAATTATTATTTTATTTAACAGTATCTAATTATAGTCTATTAAACTGTAGTTTTCAACTTAAAGTGTGACTAGTATATCCATACACTTTCTGCTAAAAAAATAAATAGTTGTACCTTGATACTCTGATAGTAGGTAAAATATGACAAAGTTGAGTAGACTGACTTAAATAGAAAAGAATCAGGAAAATAAGGCTACAGAAGTAATTGCTTACATGATCACTTAATCTGTAGTAATTATTAAAGTTCAAATATCTTCTAACTTTTTAAATGCCTGCTATTGGAACTAAAGGGAATTTAATGAACATGACATGTAAACCTTATGAATCATAATCTGTATCAAAATCTTAACTCTAAAAATATCAAAATTGTCTATCCTGTACATTCATTTTTATTAAAAAGGAAGATAGCCATGTAACTAAATTAATAGTTAACTAAATGATCTGACATAGCCATGTCAGAGAAATTAAAAGGATCCAGGGTTCTACAACTCAAGTTACAACTTTTCTAAATGTCTAGTAATACTTAATATGCTAAATTCTGGTAGGTTTGAATATAATATCAAAATTAACAAACAAATGTGGATTATCATCTCATTCTGTGTCTAGAAATGTCATATACTAGATATTAAAATCTGTTATAAAACACATGAGGTCAAATAGATTTAAATGATAGAAAATCCACTAAGCTCCATGGTCTCTATTTTAGAATGATATAGCCCAGATTCTGTGATACAAATGAAACACTGAGATTTAGATATCCAGTTTGTAAGCAGCATGGTAAAGTCAGAATTTTAACCAAATTCTTTCTGAATACAGAAATCTAAGTTCTTTCTACCAAATCAGAAGGGATCTATGATACTCTTAGAAAAGTGTTTGGTTAAAAAGTCAATACCTTATTTAACTTTTATCATTTGAGGATAGAATTAATATTACTCTTAAAGAGAAAATCTATTGGCTAGTTGATAATTTTTTTAATCAAAAATATTTTTTAAATTTACCAAACAAATAAGTTTTTAATTTATTCTTAACTCATTTCCCAAGGTAAGAAATTAATGACACACTCAAAACCAGGAAAACTTATCATTCTGGTAAGCACAAAGAAATCCCTAAGCATTTACTTTATCAAGTAATTAAATTAATTAAATTTTGAGATGATCACCAGTCAAACATTGCCCACTTCATCAGTAGAAAGAGAACATTCATACCAATGAGAGTGTCACTACACACTATTCTGTATTGGTTTTGCAGCACATACTTGCTTATTGCTGTAAAATTCATTTTAAGGAAAACATAGGGAAAATGCAACACTTTGAAGGACAGAACACCACAAATGGTAGAGTCCAGAATAGAATTGAGGTTGAGATCTGATACAACTCTTGTAGAGGGAAAATACACAAGTGATATAAAGTATGTGAACAAGTCATTCGTGGTGTATCAATGAACACAAATACTACTCAAATTATGCTAAGATAAATAAAGGGGATCTTGGTGCCTTTAACCAAAAGGCAGTGGAAGGCTCTCTTTGCTCATTCATCTGTCCCTGGAATGGTGAGTACTGGCATGTACTACACCTTTCTAGTCAACCCAATCTCATAGCTTCACCAAAGTTACAATGAATGAGAGAAGAAAGAAACCTCCGTAGGGATAAAGGCTGACAGCAGACAACACATTAATCACAGGTCACAAGTATTGTCATTAGAAGATTCTCATGAGAAAAGAGAATTAAAACTGGTTTATGTGGGTCTAGTGGATTGAAATTGGAGTCAAATATTGGTTGATTATTTAAATCTGTGTATAAACGAAATTGGCAGTGAGACCCTTGTCACTGGAACTGTTTCTACAAAGAAGATACCAATAAGATAAAGGCTTTAGTGAATATTAAAGAGGGATTACTTCTCATCTCATTTCTACTTCTAAATAAACACTGTACTTATCCCAAAAACCTTGTGTTCTTTTCTGTTTAAAAACAAAACAAAAATAGATTAAGACATTGGTTCAACATTTTGCAAAGAATTTAGACCAGATAAAAAAAGTACAGGGTAGTCTCATGGATAAAGTATCAAGTATTTGTTCATAAAAGTATATTATATTAAGGATACAGATGTAAGAAGAAAGACTAGATATTTTGATGTTTGAAGATAAAGCTTATTAAAAATTAAGAAATAAAGTTAATCCTTGATAAGTATGCATAATAATACCCTTGTGTTTTTCATACAATGCTTCTTTTACTGAGGTTTTTTTTTTTTTTTTAGCTCTGATTGTTAGTTAACCTCTAACAATGTCAATATCAATTAAACATGCATTCCAAAACTTTAAAAAAATCAATAAATATGACATACTGGTATTTATTACATGGGCTTAAAATTTAACACAAGTATAAATGTCTATATAAAAACTAAGAATCATATCTAGTTCTCTACCAATGTCACTTGTGGTAATAAGTAACTCGGCATACCCTTTATTTACCAAGTAATAATAAAACATTTCTCTTCATAGGTATCTTGGAGGGAATGTTAGGTTATATTGATGAAAATTTGGTGACCTTTACAAAAGGAATTCTTATAAACATTTCTAAGGTATTCTTGTCATTATAAACTTACTGAATAGGTTTCTCTGGGAATAAGATGTTCTAGTTAATTGAATTTAATTTTCTGTTGCATGAAACAATAATACTTCATTTTATATGTTTACATTTTTAAAATAGTGTACAGAATCTCTTGGGATATTATTTTTCTTACATAAATGTAGTCCAGAGAGCATAAACAACTTTATAAGATAATCAACAATATGATGATATTTACACATCATCTGTAATGTATGAAAAATTGAACTATGCTTATATTGACACTAGTTGAGACAGACTTTTGACTGACATTCCAGAAAAAAATTTGGTAGAAAAGTAACTCCTTGCCACTTAATTCTCAAACTTGCTTTACTTTTTAATTGGGCTCCTGTCAGTCAATAAGCTGCAAGTTTGACTGATTTATATATCTTTTTATTGCATTTTATGGCATGTGTGCCTTTTAAGATACCTTAGACTTGTTGTTACCACAAGAGAGAAAAATATCTAAATCGCCAGATCTCTATTTTTCAATTTAAGAAGTAATGTAATAAAAGGAGAAATTTCATTATGTAGTCTTTTGAGAATCAGAATGATACCACAATTCCAGATTTTAGAAATTATTTTGACATTTATATACAAATCTTCCCTGCTTCACTTGCATGGGGTATGCTCACTTTCTACACTATTTCTCTTCTATCACGGACAAATACGTTGCAGACAGGGTTTCTAGTCAGGAAAATAGGATGATGGCCCCTGAAAAAAGAGGCTTAGATTCTCATTTATGCTTAATTCATAGAAGTGAAGAAGAGGATCTAAAGAAACCCAGAATATGGTATAACAAAAATGAAGCACTGGAGTTAAAATAGAACAGTTTATTTTTGTTGCATAAATATATGAACTTTGGAAGTCTGCCCTCACATTTTCAAATCACTGGCTAGTCAGATCTTATATACTGAATAAATATTTTCATTAACACATAATGCCTAGTAGGTAGAAGTCCTAGTGGGCAGAAAAGATAGGGAAAATTCAAAGTGCTGATTTCATGAAGGATCGTTCATAGGGGTGTGTGTGTGTGTATGTTCATTCCAAATAAAGAGTAAAAGATGTTAATTGCCACCATGGAGTTTGCATGTAGAATTTTTTTTGACAAGGTGTACACCTAACTTCACCAACTGAGTGAAGAATTATAATCAAGAGTCTCCTGTGGAAAAATTCCAGGGACTTACAGTACCCCAGGGAAGCAGACAGTACTGGGAGAATGACTTGAAGCCTGAGCAGCAGTAACCAAAAATACAGAGGAAAGGGTGTGTTGTAATTTAAACTGGAGTGAAGCAAATCCTTACTCCTTTTTCCTAAGCAAATAGGGCCAAAATCTATTTCATGTTGCCTTTCCATCCTGGGCTCCAGTTCCTTCCCATGCCAGAACTGTGTGTGCTCTGCCTGGAGTGGACACAGAACTATTCTTTTGCTTCTAATTAAAACAGTCAGGGCCATTACTGATGAAAGGTAGGGAAGCAGAGAACTGTTTTCATTTTATTCTAAATTAGTTTGAGCCTATTCAGGATGAAAGGCTGTCCAGACCTGCAAAAACAAATAGAGAACCAATCATTAGTTGACCCGATGCTATTTCTTGGAAGTAAAATGGCATGACCTTCTGGAAGGCTGATGTAGCCACCATCACATGGGCAAGGGGTGTTCCCATCAGGGAGTGTCTCTGGGTTCCCTGTTTCTGAAAGTGCGGTTCAGAATTTCAAAAAGCTACATGTTTCTGCTACACATAGTTCAAGCACAACAGTCTCCAGTTTCCAAGCACGAGTGATTCACACCACAACATACATGCACATGCACACACATTTTGCCTAGGGACTACAAATTCCTGACCTGGTGTTTTATACTTCATGCATTTCATCAGGACAGTCCTTTTCTTGGCAGTATAGCCCTAGTCGAAGGTGATGGTAAAAAGACCTCATGATGTGGCTTTATAGTAAATCTTTCTTATTGTATTCAAAACTGCAGACTTGGTTTTCTAAAATCAGTTATTTCTATCATATTGCCTGTTTTTCCATTATTTGTTCAGAGCAGTGGTAAACATCTATTCATCAGCAGCCCTAAACTATCAGCTGCTGTTCTTTCAAATGCCAGATTCTTGTTACAAAGCTGAATTAGACAGAGAATGGACATGAACAGTTTGGGTTTGGGATTAGTATGATAGTTTGGATCAAGAATGGCAAAGGTAAGCATGCATGCTGGTCTTAGCAGACAGCTGCCCCACCCCAACCAGACACACATATCACAGTAGAAGTCATGTTTCTCAGAAGCCCAGGGAGCCTTCCAAATTGAAAACTTAATGGATTAGACTTGTGACTTTTGAAGATGCAATTGATGTTAACACTTCCATGCAAAATGCAAAAATGCATATGAAGTCAGCACTAGAGAGACGCAGTGATGTTTTCTTGCCCATTCTAATTAAAGGCCAAATGGACACCTTGGCAAATACTCAAGTTCAAGTGTCAGAGCTCTGGGATTAGACTCTTCAGAAGCAATGAGTTTCTGTGTTTGTGTTTTTTTTTTCTTCAAAATTTGGTATTTTATATTCTATATTTAAGTTGTTTATTGGGTGTTTCACTCTCTTTTGTTTGAGAGTATTTAATGTAGCTTCTTGATGTCACTTTATCCAACATTTTAGAGTAAGTAGCTTTTTTAAGTTATGTTTTTGAGGTATTCTTGGGTTTACAACAGTATCTTTTTTTTAGGGATTCAAGTTCACATCTCTATAAATGTATCTTATCATTCCATGCCTACCACCCAAGTTGCCCCTGTAAGAACTGAGTGAATTTTTTCTGTAAATACAACTTCTTTATTCTCCAACTCTCAATGAACACTTAAGTTGTTTCCAACACTTACATTTTGACGCATTCATATATTATTTAAGAAGTAAAATATTACATTACATTGGTATCATTTTTAACATTTTAAGGTTAAGTCTATGATATTTTTTCTTAAAGAAAACATGAGGAGTAACTTAAATGTGTACAGTTTTCCATTGTGCTTCTTTCTTGCATGTCTATGAGTTAAGTAATGAACAGGCAATTATTTGGTGTGAATCTATCCTTATGTGATTTAATACTTGGAGCAATAAACTCAAATAAAGCAGGAAGTCAAAGACAGATGATAGCTAAAAAAGTCAACAAACATTCTTATAATATTATAATACAGTTCATTGATAAAAGGATAAGAACATTTATAAAATTCAAAAAAGAAATCAGAGAACAATAAATTGCTATGACATTATATGAATTTTCTACAGTAGCCAAATTTTAGGTCCACACATCATGTCCAGCCCCCCCGAGGCAGAAAAAAGACAAATCATGGGCTGGATTTGGTCTAATCTCTGCCTCTGACATCCTGGCAAGGGGGTTGTTTCAGAGAGGGTGGAATCAAGGTACCACTTATGAACCTTTAAGTGGGAGTGGTGCTGTGGCATTACTCCCCCCCCCCTTTTTTTTTTTACTGTAGCTACAGTGTGAAAAACAGAGGCCCCATTCAGCAGCAGGTCTTTGGATCCCTGGTTGGGATGAATATCTGACTGACCTCAGCAGTGCTTCAACTATGGAATAAGCTCAGGATATAGTTCACAGATAAATTGATGAAATTTACAAGGAAAATTTTTTCCCTACATATCATTTAATGACCCCATATTTTCAAGGAGGTCTTTTGCATATAGAGAGAAACTCACCTACCTATTTGGTAATGTTGTCTTCTTTACCTATTCTATAATAAGGAGAATTAAGTAAAAATACAGAAAAAGTTGAGATCTACCTAGTTAAACATCAAATTACATAGTTCCTCATAAATACAGGCAAATCTGAGTTAAATAAATAATTACATGGGCATTAAATAAATAATTACATATCCATTGGGGTTCTGTTAGTCTCTCACTAATTTTGTTCACTGGAAAAATAGTCTCAAGAACAATTAGACACAGGGTTTATTGTATAAACACAGAGAAGATTTGAATCCAAGAGGTAATTTATTAGATTTCAGCCTGTAAGGGTTTCTTCCACCAAGAAATATGGTACAGTTTCATTTTCACAGCTAGAAGCAGCAAGTTGCTGACAGTAAGAATCTAATTATTCTTGCTCTGTGGAGTTCTGGTTATAAGTTGTCATCATCTGACTGATCTCAGCAGTAAAGTCCTCTGTTACCCCTGGAGACTTCACCGGTGAACACCATCCTCTCCACAGCAGATTTTTTTTGTTATTTACATATTTATGCTTATATATGGAATTATTTATAGATATATAATTATAGTGCATCTTAGATTTCCCAGGTCTCTCCCCCATCCCGAGTGAACCCTGGTCTTATCTTCTTGTGCTCCTCCTTCCTTGATTTCTCCCTCTCCTCCTCCCTTCCCCTCCCATCCTCCTCCCCACCCCCCTCACTCCCCTTTCCTAACTACTTACCCCAGTTCTGTTGTCAGCTTATTTTGACTTTTACTTGCCCTTTTGTTTGGTTAATGCCTTCCAGTCTGGAAGACCTATAGACATAGATTAAGTCTCGCTTCCCCCAGGCCAGGCCAGTCCATAGTTAATAAGCAAATACATATCCTAACCTAAATGTCTCCTTTTGGCAGGTTTCTTCTCTAGGGAATTTGATTTTGCCCCACTCTGAGTCAGTACTTTTTTTAAAAAAATTCATTTTATTGATTTGTCTCAATTGTGCATTAATTGATCCCTCCTCCTCCCTCTGTATCCCCCCCTCCATATCCCCCCTCCAGTCACTCCATCTCCCGTTTTTCTGCGATTTGTTGGTTGGTTAAGTTGATGTTCAGTTGTTGGTTGTTTGGCCCGTTGTTCTCTTCCGATATCGGGTAAATGTGGTTTTATTTTATTTTTTTTGCACATATATGTACATTTATATTACATTAGTCCATTATTGTGTACCCCGGGGCTTTCCCACTTCACTAATATTTGTTAACTATCCTGATCTTTTGTGCTCTTTATCTCCCCCACCTTCTTTCCCCTCCTCCTCTCTCGCTCCATGGTTCAGTCCTATTGGTTGTTTTCATTATTTCTTATTTGTTTGTTTTTCCCTACATCCATCATATAAATGAGACCATTCTGTACTTCTCTTTCTTTTTGACTTATTTCTGCTAATATGAGTCTGTCTAGTTCCACCAGGTTGCTGCAAATGACATGTGTTTGTCCTCCTTGATGGATGCCTAATCAGTACTTTTTCATGTCTACCCTTTCCTCAGCACTCACCCTACTCATAATATGGAAGAACTTTCATTGTTGGTTCCTCAGTAGTGAGGCAAATCTCTTCAACCATGGGCCTTTATTAACTGGTGCTCTTTTATAGGGTCATGGGGAAATTAGGGAACTGCCATCTTCCTCTTAGTGTCTTGTGCTATTATTCAGTCACTGCATAAGTCCTTTTTGGTTTGAATTGTTCTAATTGACCGTGCAGTGATTAGGTTACTGGACAGCTTATTATCGCGACATAAAACTGAATGCTTATGGATTAAAAATAATAGCATAGATGCTTTTTAATCTTTTCAATGTCTTTCAAATATTTTTTCACGTTTGCAAATGTTATGAGTTTGTCACTACTAGAAATTCTGTTTCCTCTTTACTATAGAGTTTCATAGTATACTATTTTTATATAGAACAATATCAAAACATTAAATGCCATATAATTAATAAAACTAGAGGAGGCATTTTAGCAAGGTGGCAACATTGGTGATTAAACTTTTGAGAACTTCAGGTCTATTTGTTTCCTATAAAAATTCTTTAGTCTATGAATTTACTCTCAAACTCTAAAATTAAATAAGGTCAAATTTCCCACTATATTGGTCTATCTATATTGACAGTATTTAAATAAAATAAATAATAATGTTATATATAATAAAATTGAATAAAAACATTTTTCGACAATTATGTAGTGAAAAACTGTAATTGGGAAATAGCATATTTAGTGGTATCAAATATATAAACAACATGGATATCTTGCTTGGAACATACTTCTTTGTGGAATAATGTGTGCAGCTGATAATAGATACAGACAAAATATGACACAATGAAATAGAACATGTTCTTATTAATCTAGAGATGTGAATGTAATGGATGAAGGAGATTCCATAAATAAACATTAGAGTCAAGAGTCAACTGGGATTACTTTGCTGATTTACTAATCTCATTGTCCTCATCTTTGGGTATGATAACAATGATGATCAAATGATCAAACCAATGTTTAACTCATAGTTCTGTACAAAGGAACAGATATGATAGAATTATCTCACTGTAACACTGTGTATTATTTCAGCTCTTAATAAAGACAGGGAATTTTTGGTGATTATTATTAGTAATACATTCTAAATCTATTATAAATAATACAATCTTCAAACACTTACCAGTAATGTAACCAGAGTTATAATTTTCTCACTTGTAAAGTGAGATAAAAATATTTATTTCAGGGATGTGAATTTGTGATGCTGGAGAAAATGATAGTAGTCACTCAAATTAAGTTATAGCACTTAATATAAAATATAAAAGAAACTATTCTAGTTTTGCTCTGGGTTGATATGTTTGTTTGACATAGTTAGGAAATTTTTTTCTAAGAATTGCGCCAATATAGCTTATTTATATAATAATAGATTATCTCAAATTAATAATTAGTAATGGATATCCTATTTATAGTTGTGATAAGCAAATGATGTGATCTTTCATATATTTTAGTCCCACAAAGATTTTTGAGATTGTCCTGTATAGAAACCCAATACTAGCTCACTGTTGTATATACTCACCATCACAGATGTTTTTTTTGCTTTTTATCTTGTATCAGTGAATGCTCTGTGCAATATAGCCAAGTTCATCAGCATAGCTCCTATGTTCAAAGTCAGATGATTTGGGCTTGTTCATTTCATACTTTTTGCATTTCATTAACAATTTAAGTTTCTGTGAGCATGAATGTAGTTTAAACAGTAATACCAAAATATGAATTTTTTGATATTTTCCTGAAAATATTAACAATAAGTTTGTTGACTATACATGCTCACCCTATGCTACACACTAATTCTGCCATATACTAATTTCTGTGATTTTCTCAATTACCCATTATCCCAGTTGAGAGAGGAAGAAGAAGGTGTCCACCACTTAAACAATTTGGTCAGTATTATAGGAATGTAAGTGGTGGGAAAGGGATTTAAACTGATAGTGTTTGGATTAAATCATTTATGATTTTTTTAAAAAGCAAACAAAACAATTATTAAACTATAATAGTATATAATTTATTGTTCATTTTTTAAACTAAATTAGAATGATCCTATAATTGTCTTAAACTAGTTAATTATAATTTTTAATAATTTTATTAGAAATGTCTTCAACAAGCTACTATGCCTCTCTTAAACACTTTAAGTGATAAGAAATTTATTACCATCCAAGGTAATCCATATCATGTTTCTCATGATTAAGTCCCTCTAAACTTATATTTCTGTTAATAACATTGGTCCCTTTATCTTAGACCATCAGAATTCCCAGAGGACATAGAAAATGCATATACTGTCCTCTTTACACCTTATCTTTTCATATGATTGATAACATTTGGCTTCACCCAAAAGAATATTACCCAACACAAAATAGTTCAGTTCTTTGAACTATGCTTTTTCACCTGGTATTGAATTTCTTTTAACTAGTTTGATCTTTCCTTCTGAACATTTTTTAGAAAATGGTTACAATAAATAACAAAATGTTTATTAGGCATAAAGACAAAGGCATTTAATAAAAACATACATTCATTGTGTGAAGGGATTATACAGATTGACTTCATTTCAAAGCATGACTATTTACTATTTTCAACGTATTATTTGTGAGATGAAGAAGAATAAAATTTTTACTTGATCTGTTAGGTATTCTCTAGTGTATAATATCTGGTTGCTTAATCTACACAAAGTTTAACTTGTATTATTTTCTAAAAGATTTTTGGCTCTAGTGTTAGGAACTTTCATGATTGCTAGAGTAAATTTATATCTGTTGAAATATTTCAAATAAATTGAGAGGCAATATCTCTGAAGAGAATATGTTCACTCCAAAAAACTCTCCTCCAGTCCTTTGCCCATGTCTATCAAGTTCCTTCTCTTCTTCACATCTTAAAGTCTTTGAATTCAGCTGGGATTTTAGGTAACTGCTGGGAAGTATTAAAACTCATTACTTGCTTGACCAGAATATTTGCCCTCTCTTAGTTTCCAATAATGCTCTCTGAATGGTTTCCTTAATACTTTTAAAAGATGTGTGCACTGTAGCTAAGTACAACATAGGACAGGAATTATAGTTATCGTTGCAGATGAGGTGTGTTGAAAGGGTTCAGGATGACGCAGTTGGCAGTTTGCAGGACTTGCTTCCTTATTATTACCATCTGTGTCAACTTGGAGACTCCATTTCAGAGAGAACAAGAAAAATGAAGCTGTGGTTGTGTTTTGGGGATATTTTTTTCACTATGATTGACCCTGTATAGACACTAAATAGGTCAATGAAACTGAAAAACTTTTCTAAGATTTTTCTGGATAGCACCTGTAACTATCAGTTTCTGTAACTAGTATGTAAAAACCTTTCCCCTACATTAATTTCTTATATGTATTTCTTAAGAAATATAAGAATAATCATGATAAAACATATCAGTTTTTTTATGGAACCCAGTAAAATGTGCAATATAACCTCTGAAGCAAATACATTAATATTGGCCAACAAAAATGTAGTTCATTTTTATAACAGAGCATATTGGCAGCATAAATGAGTGAAGAGCAAGTATTGTGCAGTCCATATGAAGTGTTCGGAATGCTAAACTATTTGGAAGAAATCTGACTCATTTCAGGGAATTTATGTAGGTCAGAATAACCACAAAACAAAGAAAGCAAAGAAAATGCTGAAAGTCAACTTTTAGGTTTCTCATGTCAGATTTATAAGCAAATGACATCATTTAAAAACTTTCTTGTAAGGGCACACTGAAAAGCATCAATATATATCTAATTAAAAAGATGGGAAGGCTGGAATGAGCAGTTTCTTTATCTTAGCAATGCACTCTCAATCACTTTTATATAGTAAAATTGCAATAGACTTTTTTGAGGGAAACCATACAATAAAAAATGTCAATTCTTACATTCCAGAAACATACTGTGATGTTTGAAGATTGTTTAAATGTGCTTATACTCAATTCAAATAGTAAATAAGGAGCTATGTTTTTATTACAGAATATGTTTCTCGTATTCCCTACTAAACATCTAGACATCGTCAATCTAGTTAACACCATCTTTAGTTAATATCATGGTAACACGTACCTCTTGATAAATGAAAACAATTAGCAAAGACTTGCCATTTCACATATGAGAGAACTGAACATTAAGAGCATTCAACATTAAGACCAAAGGTTATTTAAAGAACTCCGGAGGTGTCAAGATGTTTTGCAACAACAGATACCATGGCAACTTCTGACTGAATGTTTGCAATAGTTGGGTCTCATTAGGATGTCAGATAGTGATATCTATAAATTCATGCAAGAAAATCATATTTTTGAAAAATAATTGTCCGTTTTTGTACTACAAAATTAATTTGACAAGGACAGAAATAAATACTTATTGGACTGCTGGTTAATGTGATACAGAGATTCCAATGAACAATAACATGAAAAATAAAATCAGAAAACATCTCCTTTCTAAGACAGCATTAGATTTTCTCATTGATTTTCTCTAGTGGGGTCTTTTAATTCATGAGAGGTATTGATTCTATCCAAAATTAATGTTCCTATGAAAAGAATTATCCTATCAGATGGAAATAAGTGAATGAAGACTACTTGAGAGATTTCTTAATAAAACAGTCCATTTGCTGATACATAGAATATTTATACTTGAATCCGCTTTCAATTCCAAGTTCCTAGAAATCTATGTGAGCCAATGAAACACAAGTTGTAGTTAGGCATGATCAGGCAGGCAGGCTGTACAAATAGAGGATGTCCTAAAGAGTTGTCTGGGAATGAAAACAACTCAGCATCAAGTGTTAAGTTGGATAACTGAGTCTTATCATGGTGGATGGATACATTCATTTTAAGTGATGGAAATAGAGTGAGAACAAATGTCATGACTAAATTCTAGTATGACTTTTTTAAACCTTAGACCATGAACCAAAGATGACCTCAGACCTCTTAAAATGAACTGCATGAGAAATTCCTACATTGCCAAGAACATTAACTATCTACTGTTTCTTCCCCAAAACATCTGCTTGCCCATATACAACTTACCCTTTTTAGGACATTTATATTTGAAAACAAGAAATTGTAAATCTCATCTCTGGTCCTTTTGAGATATAATTCTACTAGTACAATGCAATATTTCCTAGGATACAGGCATCATCTCTTTGATATGATAATATCAAGAGTGTAGATTGTTCTACATCTTCTCCAGCATTTAGTGTTGCTAGTATTTCAAATTTTGACAATTTTAATAGGCGCATAGTGAATCTGATTCTTGTTTTAATTTTCATCTCCTTGCTGAAGTGATATAGAACACCTTCCCATATGTTTATTTGTCTTATTTCCTTTGGTGAAGTACCTACAAATGTCTTCAGTTCATGTTATAGTTCAGCTTGTTTGTTATTTTATTGTTATCTTTTAGAATCTCATTGTGTAGCTTAGATAAAAATTTTTGTCAGGTGTTTCTTTTATAAGTACTGTTCTCCCATCCTTAAGATGAGTATCTTGTCTTTTAAGTCTTTTAACTAAAACTTTTACAGAACAGAATGGTTTTATTTAAATGAAGACAATTTTATCAGTTATTTATTTCATGTCTTCAGTGTAGTGTCTAAGATGACATCACATACCATGGGTAGGCTTATAGGCTTATCCCCATGTTATTTTCTAGGAGCTTGACACTTAGTTTTTACATGAATCACCCATTTTTTGAGTTAGTTTTTATGAAGGATATAAAAATCTATATGTAGTTTCATGTTTTTGCATGTGATTATACAGTTGTTCCAGGATAATTTGTTGACTTCACTATCTTTATGTCACTATATTTTCTTTGTTCCTTTGTTAAAGATTACTTGATTATATTTATAACCTGTTTCTAGGTTCTATTTTCTCTCCATTAATCTTCTTGTCTATTCTTTCTTCAGTACCAGTCTGCCTTGATTATTGTAACTTTATAGAAAGTATTGACATCAGATAAGATGCATTTTCCAACTTTATTCTTCTATCACATTAATTTATTACTAACTCTTACTTAGTTAAAACCACTTTTAAAATGTAAGATTACTTGCAAACTGTCAATGACTGTAAGGAGAGATAAAAGAAAAGGAATATATATATATAATGTATACATATATATATATATGTACAATTACAATAATTCAGATGATGCCATGTCATAAATCCTGGTGAATTATTGAGGAATTAATTCTAGTTTTATCTGATTACTACCATCTGGAAAAAACATAATCAATGCATTATTCCTGAGTGTTCCTCATCTCAAAAGTGAAACTACCATTGACCAATTGTGCAGTTTTGCACTAAAGAGAATACCGATACTCTCCTCTTATGTCATCCTTCACATGAAGTTTATCACAGTCCTGCTAATTTTACCTGTTTAAATCTATATATTTCTAAAATTTATATATTTCTCTTTATCTCTACAGTAGTTCTCTATGTATTCCTCATTATCTCTAATGGCCTAACAAACTAGGCCATTAATTCCGGCCTGAATTATTACAAAAACCACCCATCCAGTTTGTGTTCAATTTTGTGATGAGAATTATCTCCTTACAAGGCAGAGTATGATGCTAAGTACACCACTGCCCCCCACTCCACATATGCCTGACTCTTTATCTTCATCTACATGTGCTTATAATCTAACTTCAAACATAAACTGTCATTCAATGCATTTATTGTCTTTGCTGATATGTATCTGCAAATGACTGAAATAAGTTCTAGAATAGGCAAGCAATCATATTTATAGGATGAATATAAATGTTCTGAGAATAAAACTAAAGTTTATTATGTGAAAAATATACTTCTGTAGTGGCTCACCTGTCTTAATTAGTCAAAAATCAATCAAGAATTCTACTCACTTTTTTAAGTTTACGTAACTGACTTATTCTAGATTTCTTCCTAAGAACCCAGTAAAGGGGGAAAGTACAGGAATTTATTTATTCCTGGGTCACAATTTGTGAGGCTGTGCAAAAACAGCACAAATGCTTGTACATTTTAATGTAGTCAAGAGTAGGCAGTTAGAGAGGGTGAAATGGCATTATACTATATTGACAACAATATGGAACCTTTCAAAAACGGACACATTTTTTCTTCTTTGGTGAATCCATTTGGGCCTTAATAAATTCCAAATATTTTACTGTTCCCATATCAATCATCATTCTTTTAAAACAAAATTTTCCCCAAGGGTGGACATTTTTTTCTTTTTTCTTAGTTCTTTTCTTCTTAAGATAATGCTCTTTCCTATAAAAATTTTATGTAACTTTACAGTTAGACATGATTTCATGCAGTTAAAAGTCTTTGAGTTGCCACTTATACTGGAATGTGAGTTTTGTGGAAACAAATATGTCTTTTAGCATCATAAAATTATGTGCAAGAAAATAAGTTATTAATAGATATTTATGTCATTTGCATAATTTTGATGAAAGGAAGAAAATCAGAGAGATAAGGAGAATATAACATACAACCCCACTATTCATGATTCCTAAAGAAAATAAGGATGGCTTTTTCATGCACTAGAGGCAAGAAAATAGAAAAATTATTACAGGTATTTATCAATTTCTTATTAGATTTTAATTTTTGTTTTTGATACTACCACAGTATAATGAAAATAATGGAAACTAATGAAAAATTTCTTCTCAGGGAATATCATTTTTGACCTCATGGGTAAAAAAAAGGGGGGGGGAGGAAGTAGGTAAAATAGGAATGCTAACTTATAGGCCTTTGCATTTCTTTCTTTCGTTTTCATTCCATTTCTCTAAGTGTGATGCAGTTTACATACATGGGGTGAGGGGGAGGAATAATATGTTAGAAACTCTTAAGTAGAGATTGCATTTATATGCTTGCACATACAGTGTAAATCCCTTCAATAATCAATGATGAATATCAAACTTTGATAGTTGAGTTTGAAATAGATGAGGAGTGGCCTCTTTGCATAGTGATAACTCTTTCAGAGTAACCTAAGAGTTATCTTTGGTCCATGTGATTTTGCAGTCAAGTTCCCAAGAATGTAGGGAACTAGAAAGTTTAGCTGTGGCCATGAAGTACCCTTTGAATCCCTGCATACCTGAACTCACACTGAAAGAAAGCATTAGAGAATCTGCAGACATGACTGTCTGCCAGAAGTATCAACAAATCACTGTTAGTATAAACAACATAATATTTTGCTATTTGTTCCAAAATGGACAGAAGGACAGTAACTTTTGTCTCTTTATTTCACTTTCGTGAACTACTGGCCAATGAATTCTTAATTTTCCAACTGACTATTTCTCTCTCAACAAGCTGAAACTATCTGTGAATTTTTTCTAATCTATGTCATCTGAATCTTTCTAGGTATTTATTTACTAGACTCTTTTACTTATTTATTTATTTTATTTATGTATGTATTTATTTATTTTGGTATGAACCTCCCTGTGTGTTTGTGTGTGTTTTTCTTTAGAGGTCTAGATACAATGATTTTCTATTATTTTGTTAGTCACAATTTGGCTAGCTTTTCTTCTACTATCCTGATTTAGCTTTCCTCTCTTTTTAGGGGAAAGGTAAAAGGATCAGGATTCTTTGCTAAGGACAGAAAAGTATTTATTTCAAAAGAATAAATTTGTTGTTTTTTCACTCCCATGAAGCATAAGCAATGTCCTTTGGTTACTGGAGATTTTTGTGGAGGAAAAATAATGTATTAATATAAAAACAGATAGTACTGTTCTCTACAAATTAAACAGAGAGAATTCCTACCAGGACATATTGCATTTTTGAAATTTGAGGAAAGGTAGATATGTAATTGGAAAAAAGTGTAGATGGAACTTAATTGTAGGGTGTTGAAAGCACTCAATCGACTCTCAAAAGTAAAAGTGAGGAAAAATGATGAGAGTAGTTGAAAACAACCATGAGAGCACATATATGTGACTACTACCAAAATAAAATGAGTACTGAGTAGTTTTGTGAAAACTCAAAACTTTGACAAGATCTTACAAGATATACTTCAGTTTAAAGTAATCGCTCTTCCATCTTTTCATAAGAGGTTTAGATTATTCATATATCTATTAATGCCTTCCTTTGAATATATACAGGCATCTATATGTATTTGTATGTGCTACAGTAGTTTTCTAGATAGGGCCACTTTGGTGACATAAGAGACATATTATTCATTTTCTCTTAGGGCTATTCTGCTACTACATGGTCTTCATTTTGTTAGTAGCAGGACACCAACACTTATATATTGTACATAATATAACTGTGTTTCTACTACATATTAGACATTTGTAGGTGTTTGTGATATTTCATTCATCAGAACAGACAAAAAAACCACTGGTGAGTTTGTATTTAAACTGGATAAGATATACAAAATAGCAATAATAAAACACTCAGGAAATTACTGAGTGACTTAGGTCATTACAGTGAGTATGGTAAAAGGACAGGGAAGGTGGAATTAATGAGTTGTGAGGTGGAAGAGATGGGATGCAGTTTTCTATAAGGTCTCATCCTTTTTATCATGTAGTTACACCTGCAAAAATTCTAGAAATCACAGAACTTGATCCTGGAGTTATCACACTGTATGTATGGCTTTTCACATGAGAGAACAGTCAAGTCGGTGCAAATATCTGAAGTTGGATAGTGACTGGTGTGTTCAGGAAAAACAAAGGGAGTATGGACAGACAGACATAAGACTGGGAAGAGAAGAATGAGGAGACATTACATAAAACTAGAAAGAAGGAAAGGGCAGACAATTTGTAACTCTTTAGGACATTAGAGAAATTTTGCCCTGAGAGAAACAATGAGTGACAGGAGAGACACAAGTTTTTCAATAGACCAACCAGAACCAATTTGTGCTTTATTGCACAAAAGAAGAGGGAAGATTTAATAAGAAGGAGGGCAGATTAGTATACAAGGATCTGCTTGACCCAATAACAAGAACCAAAAGCCCAGATAAGCACAGGAAGAACTGTTGGACTCAGTAACAGGAAACAGATGTCCAGAGCTAGCATAGGAAGAGCCAATGGGTTCAGTAACAAGAAATGGAAATCCAGATTAGCTAACCAAGAGAGGGAGTAAATTCACTGTTGCAGCTCATCGTGAACACTTGTGTTCTTTGAAAAATGTTACAGCATCTGTCAACGTTGACAGCATCTATACATTTGCTTTACCCTACATGATTCATATATATTTGTGTCTGATTATTTCACTTAACATAATGTTTACCAGGTGCATCCATTATGGATCAGAACTCCATTCTATTTCTTGTGACTTGGTAATATTTCACTGTAGTTATATCCCACATTTTGTTTATCTATTTACCTATGGGTCAACATTTGGGTTGCCTCCATGTTTGAATACTATGAATAATAAACACAGGCATATGATATCTGTTTGAACTTCTGTTTTAAATTTAAACCTAGTAGATGAATCACTGAGTCACATGCTGATTCTATGTTTAAATTTTTGAAGAACTGATAAACTCTTCTGTCTCAGCCACTCTGTTTTATCTCTATCAATCGTCTCTGAAAGCACAATAATCTCTACATACTTATCAACATTTGTTCTTCTCACTTTTATTCAAATTATAGTTATTCCGGTAAATGTAAAATGGTATATTATTATAGTCTTGATCTGCATTTCCTTAATGACTAGTAATGCTGAGCATGCTGTCATATACTTCTGGCTATTTTCATATCTTTTTTTGGAAAATGTCTACTTAAGTCCTTTGCTGATTATTTAATTGGGTTATTTTTGTTGCTGTACTGTAGGTATTCTGGATATTATATATTCTGGATATTAAACCTCGAGCAGATATATGACTTACAAATATTTTCTTCTATTTGGCAAGTTTTCTTCTTACTTTCATAATAATGTACTTTGATGCATGGATTTTAAAATTGTAATAAATTCTCATTTTTAGATATTTTCTTTCATTACTAATGCTTTCTGCATCATGTCTTATGATCCAATGACAAATCCAAGATCAGGAAATACCATGTTTTCTACTATGGGTTGTGTGGGTTTGTTCTTCTATTTAGGTCACTGAGTTTTATGTGGATGAGACAAGTGTATAACGTCATCATTTTATATGTGCAAATCCTGTTCTAGTATCATTTGTTCAGACACTATTGTTTCCCTGTTGAATATACTAGTGAATATACTTGTGAAAACCACTATTCCAGAAATATAGTTTTATTTTTGCAAAGTCAAAACATTGTTTTTTAAACCTCAGCTTTATTTACTTATTTGCTAGAACATAGCAATGTAAAACTTTCTAATCTTTCCATTTATTTGCATCTTCTTTAATTTCCTTCACCAATACTTTGTAGATTTTAGTGTATCATTCTTTTACTTCCTTGGTTAAGATGTTTTGAGATATTTTATTTTTCTAAATGCTGTTATGAATGGGATTTATACTTTCATTTGTTAATCATTTTCTAATTATGTTACTAAGGATATTGGCCTATAATTTGCTTTTGTTATAATGTTGTCTCTTGGCTTTCATATCAGAATAATGCCTAATATAATACCCCAGGAGGTGTCTGTTTCTCTGCTAGCCTTATTGGAGGAATTTGAGAAAAATTATTGTTTGTTTTTTAAAAATGTTTGGTTCAATTCACCAGTGATGCTATCTGATCCTGGCACTTTTGATGTGAGGTTTTGATTATTATTTCTGTCTCTTTAGTAGTTATAGTTCTATTGAGATTTTTCTGTTTTTTTTTTTAATTGAGTCACAGTAATATAAATATACTTATAGGAATTTATTTATTTCATTTAGATTGCCTAATTTTTGATACGGAATCATTCATGTCATTTATTTATAATATTTCCTGACATTGGAGATTAATCCCTGCTAATGAAGGGGAAATGTTGTATTTTCCTATTTCTACAGCTGTCGAAGAGGAAACCTTTCAGTTTTTTAAAAAATTATAACTTCTCTTTCAACCATTATCCCTTATTTGGGTATTTGATAGGTGAGTGTTATATGCAACATCAAATTTTGAACACTTTGTTGACAAATCTTTGGCAACAGTAACAAAATCATTGGCAGCATTTCAGCTAGCATCAATTTATTTTAGGTAAAAACATTCAATTATTATATTAAATGTTTATATGCTGATAAAGTTAATATTCATAAACAATATGATAATGTGCCCATATGTTGAAAATTAAAGATGACATATGGAATTAGGATAATTTTATTTTCATCTACCATGCAGGAAATGATGAAAAATACATATGACCTGAGGTGAATCTCTCTTGTAACACTATCATTTAATTAAGTATTACAAATTCCCCTTTCCAACTTTCAACTGACACATACCCTCCTATCCTGAAATTACTGTCCTTACACTAAAAGAATTTGGGGTTTTTGTAGGTGTACAAAAATCCCAAGGCAGAAAATTTCAACCTCAGGGAATATTTTCTCTGTGTCATTTGAATGACTTATTCTGTGAAAAATAGTTTCAAGAATTTAGATGTATTGTTCTCTTGTCAACCAGAGAGACTGATCAAATGCTCCACCTGCCATTTTCCTAAACTGTTCAAATCCAAGGTAATCAGTAAGATGATTTCCACTAAGTGGAAAACATTGGTTGAAGGATAACTCAGGTTCCCTTCCTGTCTTGTTTCTGCCATTTACAATAAGTCTGTGGTGTCTAGAGCTCTGAGATCAAATTGGATTCCTTTGTCACTGGAAATTCCAATAGTAGGCACCAAGAACAGTCTGTTCCAAAGTTCCCCTCCTTACACACCCCCCCCCCCCCCCCAGGCAACACACTTAGTAGAAGAGCATGACTTCATTATGGCATGATTCGTCTTCAAATCACATCAGTGATTTTGATATGAATGAAAGGATTGTTCGTTTATTTTTAGAAATTCATTAGATCAATTATGACAACCACAAAGGGATGTCTTATGACTGAGAAGTGCATATTACAAGAACAGTAATAGTCATTGTTGATGAGATGAAAATGGATGTGTGTCTTACTCATTAAAACCTATTTCCTTTTGTGAAAATAGCCTTTATGTAATGTAGATTTCAGGTAAAAGGCATGATTTCTGAGGGTTCACCATTCTGGTAAATTCAAACTATTTGGAAAATAAATTAAGGTTGGGAGTTGTAAGGGAAATTGAAAATAGCAAGTTCCTCCTCTTTTATTATTATGGTTTAAGTTGTACAAATGCACTAATTGGGTTTTAAATATGTGAGAATTAAAACTAAAGACATTGAATATTTATGCCCACATTTGAGCAATTTAGGTAAAAATACTTAGTACTCTAAGGAAGAAAGCCATGGCCATTGCAGTATGACTAATTTATGTCTGCTTCTCTTAGCTTTTTACTTTGCTCAGTTCTGAGATTTCCCAAACCGCCTTTATTCATTGGTAAAATAAGCACACTACACTTTTTTCAAATGAGTAAAAAAAATCAATCAAGTGAGAAATGGTATGTAAAATAACTGGCATATAATTGATTCTTTATAGACCTCAGCACTTTAATGTAGCATTATATCATTATATCTTGATAAAAAAAATGAACACATACTTTCTTTACAAACATCTTGAAACATCACAAAGCACAAATATACTATTTGTAAAACTAATTTTTATTAATGTAGTTAGCCACTCCCCAATCACTTAAATTTATCCCTCCACAAATAGCAAAATTAAAAAAGAATTTCTAAAACCAAGTAGTATTGGCATAGAAAATAAATCTCTGATGAATTTATAGTTTGTAAGTAAAATCCTTCCTTTAGGAAGAAAACATTAATTCTTTTGCCAAACTGAAAAACAACCTATTAACAACTCTGCAACTTACATGAAAAAATTGCTATTTAGAATTTTTTAATTATCAATATAATTTTCTTGATGCTTCTTACATCCAAATCACTGAAACAACTAGAAAAATAAACCAAGTAACATTTTTCCATTTATTATGTCACACAGTGAAGGCATCTTGATTCTTGTCAGTAATTAAGACAATGAATAGTAGTTTATAAAATAATATGTATTTTAATTTGGTGATTCCAGTGAAAATGTCAATATAAACAACTTATAATAAGTTTCATAGTGTGTGGTACAGAATATTCTAGTTACCTGATTATTGCATTTGTAAAGGGAAGGTTTTGCTTCATCTTGGAAAAACAAAAGCAATCAGCATACATGGAAATTATCCTCATTTGATGTCAATAACTGTATAAGTTAATGCTATCGGTGAGATTGTACGGGTTTCTTAACAATACTATTTTGGGTTCCTTGTTCCTTTAGTTGAGAAAGCTATTTCAGATTAACATTTATAACATACAGCAATTGATGATATTATAATATAGCCTTTCCAGTCAAAGCAAGAGGATCTTGAATTGAAGATTCAAAGGATTCAGATGCTGTTAACTTTTCCTGAGACTGTGTAACCAACCCTTTTGTGAGGATGTTGATGATTGAGGATGACTATCATAGAATTTGTTAGACAGTCCACAGCCTAAGTAACAACAGACTCTCTGTTCTCTTGTCACAGCTGTGGATGAGCCTAACTTCCATTTTCTGAGTGCGCTATTTACAAGTGAGTCAGTTATAACCACCACTAAGATTTCCAAGATCTTTTCAGCTTACAAAGAAACTGTGGTTTCCATTGATCATGCCCGTGGGTATGCCTGTAAAAATGCAAAGTTGGTAAAAAAAAAAAGTTGTACTAGTAGACAAGATAGTAACCAGCAAGCAAATTTGCATGCATATTGCTCAATTGGGTTAACTTTTCAGGAATATGCCAAAAAACAGGTTATAGTCTGAGGTTTTGTTTAATAGGAATAGAGTAATATGTTTAAACAAAGTAGACTCAAGACTCCATATTATACTTTAGAACCATGGCTGATTATCTGTAGCAAAAGAAAGTAGAGTGGGAAATACCAGGAAATTAAAAGCGCCCTACAACCTATAGAACAGAAAGCACTACAGAGACAATGTTTTGTTTGTTTGTTTGTTTGTTTGTTTGTTTTTTAAATCAGGACCCTGGGCACCAAAGTTTAGCAGAAATTTAAATTCCAGAAAAGCAGCCATTGCATTTTTATGATAATCAGAGAGCAGAGTATTCTAGAGAAGAAAAAATATTTGTCATGACCACATGACTTCAGCTGGGAAGCAGTTTCTCAAATGTCATCTGGAAATTAAGGGAAAATAGACATTGAGATGTTTAGCACTTTAGTAAAATACACCTCAAAAATCAGACAATAGATTGAGGTAAATGGGAAATTTACATATTTGTACATTTTTTATGTCTATGTTGATGAGAATCAAGTATTTTCCAAGTCCATCCAAGTTGCTGTGAATGTCATGTATATCTTTTTTGATTGCTGAGTAGTTTTCTGTTGAGTATATACCACATCTTCTTAAGAGAATCATTTCTTTTGTGGGACTTAGGTTGTTTCTATAGTTTGTAAGAAATGCTGCAATAAAAATATGGGTGAGAGTTTATTTCATTGACTATTCTTTGTATTCCATGTATAGATAACTATCAAGAAGTGAAATTGCTGGGTTATACCTCCAATCCATTTTTCCTCTTTTGTGAAACTTCCACACACTTTCCATGGATCCTGGACCAGTATTCCCTCTAGTGAAGTCAAGGTGTTCCTTTTTCTCCACACTCTCACACATTTGTTATTTCTGGTCTTTTTTTATATGGCCCATTCTCACAGGTATGAGTTGGTATCTCATTGTGATTTTGATTTTTCTTTCCCTAATGCTAAGCCATGATGAACTTTTTTTTTCCATATATCTGCTGATCAAATGTAGGTCTTCTTTGGAACAGTGACTACATTTCTGACTGGGTTATTTTTAAAATATTTGTTTCTAGATACGAATAAGAACAAAACTTTTAACAGTATTTCTTATTGTTATGTATGTATTACAGTGTCAAAATAGATATTTCTAGCCAAATATTTTTGATGAAATTAATCAGATCCTAATTCAAAGCACAATATTACAAATGAAAGAGACATTTTTATCTAGTTACTAGAGAATGATACAGCTAATGAATACTGAAAAGAACAACTAGGTTTCTTAATGGAATGGGTTTCCAATGTGTTTCATGGATTTTTTTATTTTGTTTTGTTTTCAGGAGTTATCTTATTATATTTTGGATTAATTTTCTTTCTCCCAGGTATTCACCTGGTTTCGGAGTTAGTAAATGTAATGAGAATGAATATAACCTGAAGCAAAATGAAATAAGGGAAACTGCATGAATGCTAGCATGCCTTCTTTCCTTATGGTTAATCGCCTGAAATGAGTAAGTAAACCACTTTGAAGTAGAAGAAATATTTACTGGAATTTCAAATGTAAAATGTTATTACTAAAGCAACAAATGTAATCCCAGTGTAGTTCCTTTGCATCATTCCTCAATTCCAAAAGATTTTCTTCTTAAACAACTTTTTTTTGAAATAAGCTAAAAACCAAACTAAAGTACACAACTTAGGGGTTGGGGGAAAAGAGGGAGCAGTCAGGGAGGGTATGTGGTGGGTGAATCCTGGGTAATACAAAGATGTGAAATAATATATATATATAATTTAATTTAAAAAAATCCTATTTTGTTAAGTTACAGAAATCAAATCTCCAGTAATTCAGTGCAATATCAAAGTTATAAGGTTAGAGTCATTCTTTTTCTCTGGTTATGTTCTAGTAGCTGAATGATCTTTTTCCTTTAATTTGGTAAGAAAACTGATAGAATCACAAAATGCAAATGCACCAAAGTAAAGCTATATCAAGCTTTGATGTACCAAAAAATTAAGTGACTTAATATAAAATATCATTGTTTTCAGTTTTCATGGTTCACTACTTTTAGAAGATGAGTAATTGTCTTTATATTGAACTTAACAAAATCGTTTTGTATCAAAACATTGGCTTAGATTTTGCTTGTTTCACAATGTTAGCCTTCAATTTCCCAGAACTAAAATATCACCCTTTGATTGCTACACAGGTCCCAGAAGAATGCAGACTAAGACTAATTCAATCAAATCTTGAATCTAACAGATGCTCTTCTTCAGTGTTGGGGAGGAATATGAATTTGAATAGAGCAAATATGTTAAGCAGTTGATAATTATCCTATCTAGTCACCCCCAAAGTGCTCATACAACTCCACTTTGTTTTCTGTGAATGAATTTCCTTACTGTATTCATTTCGAATGGCATGACTTCAGCATTTGTGATCCATTGCTGTCACGTTAAGATACATCAGCTTCAACGACAATGAACATTTACCTGTAAATCTGTGCTGACTTATTTTTAAATATTTTGTATTAAAGTACAAGGAAACATCATCTTCCAAAAAAGTATCTGGCCGGGCACGGTGGCCCGTGCCTGTAAGCTTCAGCCTATGAAGCGGCCAGGGCCAGGGATTGCGGTTCAAGTCTGGCCTGGGGCTCGTAGCGAGACCTAGTTAAAAAAAAAAAAAAAAATAGCTGGGCCTGGTGGCGCGCGCCTGTAATCCCAGTTACCTGGGAAGCTGAGGCTGGGGATTGCTTGAGTCTGTGGTACTCCGGGCAACGAGAGTCTGCGGTTCCACGGGCAAAAATAGCGAAAACTAGTCTCAAAAAAAAAAAAAAAAAAAAAAAAAAAAAAAAAAAAAAAAAAAAAAAAAAAAAAAAAAAAAAAAAAAAAAAAAGAAAGAAAGAAAAGAAAAAGAAGAAAAAAGAAAAAAACTATCTGTTACCTAGTCTAACTCTAGATTAATGTTAGTAATTTTGGTTTCAGTTGAAATATACCCTACATCTTTAAATTCCCTTTTATATAACAAAATCACATAAATTTCAGTATTTATATGATCCAAAATTTTCTCCATCTCTTTCCTCCTTCTCTCCTTCCCTCAGAATAAATTCTTTCATTTTACCCCACGTTCATTCTCTACACATACATGATTGTTTTTGTTCTTTTTTTCCTAATAATCTTTCTGGTGTTATTTTGATTGTTTGATCAGCCTTGAAAAATCCAGAACAATATGGAAAATTTCTTCTTCACCACCACAACTGTGTCTAAAAAATACAATTTAGGCAAACAAACAGTTTGAGATACCACAGTGTCTGCTTTGGTTTTATGAGAAATATTGATCGGGTAATATTATTATAAATCATTATAGTTATCCAATCAATCATGTCTCCATACATAGCTGTGGTACAGCAAAATAATATATATGAATGTATATGAGCGTTTCATATATTTGCACATAAAGTAGTAGTAGGAAAGAGGGGAAATATTTTTAAATACTTTCCCACAATTAATTTGTGGTATCACAAAAATCAAATGTCCTCAAGTGAAGATTTTTAGCAAATGTAGTTTGATTCAGTTCATATCACTTAAGTGTGATAAACTATTTGTATATGTAATAAATACTTGAATAAATTGTAATAGAAATATTATCAGGCTAAGTCTAAAGAGTAAGTGAAAAAAATAAGAATAAATGGCACCTCTATCTGTTCATTAAAATACTGAGGCTTTGCAGCTAATAGATATTTTCATTTTTTTTCTTTTATGAAAGAATACTGTGTCCATATTCTTTAAGATTTATTTTGCTTTTTATTTTTATATCACGAATCACTGCTTTATTTTATATTCATGTGAAAAAAAATAGAATGAAATATGCACTTCTCTTGGAATGGGGAAAGGATCTTCTCTCCCCTATAGAGAATACTGTTAGAGTCAGTTTTAATAGAGTCTCCCCAGAGTAAAGGAAAATCTTTTTATTCCTCACTATAAAAGAAAGAATGTGTCTATGTCAAGATTTCTTTAATAACTGCACCCATTCTGTCTTTATATGAACCAGGGTTGAGAGTTCTGGAGGTTTATGAATCACAGGCCACATTTCTCTTCTGGAGATTGAAACCATGAAAAGGTATCCCGAGAGAAAAATTCACTTTATGTTTATTTTTGTTAGATTTGGAAAGTTCTTATCCTTCCCCCATCAATTGGAACTAATATGAAAATTTATATAAATTATAGCTATATTTCATGGCATATATATATATATATATATATATATATATATATATACTCCAAGAAAGAATACTAGATTTTATTTTATTTTCCTTTTGTGTACAATCCAAAATATAATTATTACTCAAAGCAACCACCATTGGATTTGAGATTTAGGTAATAAAATTGACACAAAATTAATACTAGAATTCAAATAATGAGAGTTAAAATAATATGAATTGATTTCCTAATTGAGCTTCTAATTTCTCTTAAAATTCCTCCTATAATTTATTAGTTCAATTTAATGATGTGAATGACCTACATTCTGATACTTAATCTGCTGATCTTATTCAATATAAGAAAAGCATAAGAAACAGTAGTAATAACCAAATAGAGATAAACTCAAGGGGAATCAACAGTTGTGTTTTCCTTTTATTTCACAAAGCATGATGCCTAAAGGCTACTCTAGGAGGGTTTTTGATTTTCAATTTAAAATATCTGACTTAGAATATTTTAATTTTTTTTGTTTGTATGAATGTGTGCATACTGAGGTCCCATGTCCCACGAGGATAGGGAGTCTTTGCTTGCAACCATGTCTGATAAATACAGTGGGGAGTGGGGCCTCTACCTTTACTAGGTAACATGCTTCATGAGAGTTCTGTTTATCTCCATATAGGGGTGAAGTCACACAGTACAGATGTAGTCAGAGTAAGAAAGTAGCTGGTTAATGAGTTCTCAAATTGCGGCAATGTCTACCCCAAATTCAGATTCAGACATTTCCTGTTTTGCTTGTTTGTTTGTTTGGTTGTTTTTTTTTGAGACTAGGTATCCCTATGTTGCCTGGAGTAGTCTCAAAACTGTGGACTCGAGTGATCCTTAGCATCAGCCTCCCAGATAGCTGGGATTACAGGCAATTGCCACCACACCTGGCTATTTTTTACAGACTAAGTCTTGCTATATTGCCTGTGTTCTCAAACCAGCTGACTCAAGCAATCCCTGGCCTCTCCTTTTCCAGTGCTGGGATTACAGTTGTGCACCACTGCACCCAACCTTGAGCTTTTTTCTTAAATATAACAGTGATTATGGGAAAACATTATTTTATCCTTAAACAGAAAATTAAGGAGCTCAGAAGCTTCTTCATATGAGAATCAATGGATTTAGTAGCACATTTAATAGACTTTCCCCTCTACTCAAATTCCTTCCACCAGAGAGCTCCATACCTGTTTCTGGTAAATTTCCAATATCTACATTCTTTCTGCCCATGTAAGCATCATCAGTTCTCAGCTTTTATATAATAGTACCCTGTGCTGGCCTTCTCTTGGCAACAAAAATCCTTTATTAAAAAGTTAATTTAAATTTGAACACATTCCTACAGTGATTTAGGAATCTTGTTCTGTTAATTCAGAGTCCTGGTCTTGAAGTGATGACTTTATAATAATGCCATTTTTGTTATTATTATAATACATTCTATATCACATTTAACACATCAGAATTATATAGATTATATATATATATTAACATTGTATTGAAATGACATTAGACAAATAACATATTACCTGGTCATTTTAAAATCCAAGATGTGACTTCTCAATGATCTGATTATTAGGTACATCTTTTGACTATACATGGATCCCCCCCAAAAATGGAAAGAAAATCAAACAACTATGATCAACATGGAAATGTGTTCTCTACTGTGTCAAGGAAAGCTTGGTAGGGGAGGAGAGCCTTGTCCAAGCCTGGCAAAAGATAATGTGCTTTATATTCCACATCTGAGTAAAATCATCCAGGATTTCTTTACACTTCTAACCTAATTTACTTAGTATCATTCCCTATGTCCGTGAGAAACTTATCTGCAGAACTGAAGTGACTAGAAGGAAGAGGTGGGTGTGCTGAGGGTAAGGGCAAAAGGGAAAATTCAATGGACTATGATAGAGGCTATGGAGGCTTCCCTGGTGGATGTGGTTACTACATTTAAAGAGGTGTGAACCTGTGCTCCTAAATTATATATTGTCTTGTAAACCAATGTCACCTCAATAAAATATGTCACAAAAAAGGTAATGTGAGAATTTTACTTCTCTCAGTCCATATTTGAACTGCTTTTTTGTGTGTTGGTTTTATTTTCACACTTTTCCACATGTTTGGAAAGATTGGTATTAACAGTTCCAGGTCAATGTACCATGTGATTCTAGGGTTGAGAAAAGTAAAACTTTTTTTTATCATCATCCATGTTAATCCTCCAGTAAGATTTTTTGCTTATCTGCCTATAAGAGTTTTATACTTTCCCATTTCTTCTCAAATCTAAGACATATTGTCCTTCCTTTCTCAGCTGACAGCCTTCTTTTTAATTTTCCTTTATATTATCTTTTATTCAGGAAACATTGGTTTACAACAATGTTTATGGGTTAGATATATAGCATTCCTCCTTTCCAGATGTGTGTTATTATACTACACTCTGATCTATTGGGATTATCAACAAAACAGTGACAAAAAAGCCTAATTCCATTCAGAGTCTCAGGTGAGAAAATTGATGATGAAATGTGTGTATACTGAATCCAATTTGAAAAAGAACTAAGCACTAAGTGAGTTAGGAGAACTGCCATGACAGCATGCTTTAGATAATAATATTGAAGAAATTTCTTCCATTTTCTCATAAAAATGAGAATGGTTAAACATAAATTGAGGACATGGAGTTGGATGACTGTGTAAGACTAGCATCATTCCTTTATTCATTCATTCATTCATTCGTTCGTTCGTTCGTCCATTTATTTATTTATTTATTTACTCAATTATCTATCTATCTATCTATCTATCTATCTATCTATCTATCTATCTATCTATCTATCTATCTATCTATCTATCTATCTATCTATCTATCTATCTATCTATCTATCTATCTATCTATCTATCTATCTATCTATCTATCTATCTATCTATCTATCTATCTATCTAT
>PVHY01010643.1:0-51209 GCA_004024945.1 Uropsilus gracilis
CTTCCCTCCATGACCTCCAGCATCCTTCTATCTTCTGCATCCTCTGGATTCCAGGTTGGGGGGGGTGGGTTGGGGGGGTGGAAGGGTAGGGGGTGGGGGTGGCATCCTCACCTCAAGTGCCCTTTTCAACCTCTTCCACTCCTGTCCTCAGTCACACTGTGGATAGTCATGTCATCACAGACCACGGGCATGGTGATGTCAGGGAGCTCATCTCCCCTGAATCCACCATCCCCTTTGCTGTGAGGGCACCTCCCTGTTGGACTGAATCCACCATTCCCTTTACTATGGGGGTACCTCCCTCCTACCCCACCTCCCTGCCATAAAGAGAGTTGATACACACAGACTTGCAAATTTTACAAAAAGCTGAGTAGCACCTTGATTAGCATACCTGCCTGACAGGACTTCCAGCCTACCCCCACCCACCCACCCCAAGTTCTCTGGGTTGGAAGACTTGAAAAGAAGGATATATACAGGGAGTTGGAACAAAGGAAAAAGATGAGTCGTTTTGGGATCAGACATTTTTTGAGCAACCAATTTGGGGGTCAGCATGCTGGGGAGAAGGACAATGCAGCCCAGGCCACGTGGTGGAGGCGGGCAGGCTGGCCATGGGCCTGAGCCTGCAGACTCTAGCACTGTTCGCCAAGTGTGTGTTAAAGTCAATGTTCCCATTTGCAGAAATTAGGAAATCGCTTTGTTTAGTAATAAATTAGTCTGCACTCTGAGAGTCTTGTTCTAACTTGGGATTCAGTGAAAAGGCTGGGGATGGTGGAAAGAACCCACAAGTTTGAAAGTCTTTAGGCTGCAGGAGCTGCAAAGGGTAAATTGAGGCAAACTAGTGTAAGATGTAAATGCAGTTTCTCAGTTTTGTTTTGTTTTGTTTTGTTTTTTCTGGAGCTGGGAGCTGAGAAGGTAGCTGGCTAAAATCTAAATAACAAAGGTGACTGGTCTGTGAAGGTATTTTACCTGGATTTGAATCTGCTTGGGGAAAAGCAAGCAGGCAGAGGATTGAAGTTTAAGTTAGAAAGCCTCCTTTTTAACCCAACAACACCTTGGTATCACCCCCGCAGCTGTATCAAGCATGGCGGGTGCAAGGTGGCACTCTTGACTCGCCCTCCTACATGCATTCCTCCCTGTAAGTGGCAACTCTGTCTGCCTGGAGTCACCTTAACTGTTCTCCTTCTTTCCTCATAAGACAGACCCAACATCTGACCTGTTCTCATCGCCTCCGCTGCCACCCTAGACTCAGCTGGCATTATCTCGTGCCCAGACACTGCCAGATGATTGTCCTCAAACTGGTCTTTCTACTTCTACGTCTCGACACTCGTAGCCTACTCTGCACAAAGTAGACAACGCGGAGCTCTTACAGAGTGAATCAAAATGAACGCCTCTGCGGATTTCATGGCTTCCCATTCTTAGTTTGAGTAACCGTCAAATTCTACCACAACCTACAACCATTTACTGAAATTGTTCTGTGTCTAATTCCAACATGGATGTGTTTATGAGAGGGGGCAAAGGGAAGGCAGGAAATGTCTTCCTCACACAGCCAAGAAACTCCCATGCACCAGCTGAATGATTGAGCATGTATCAAACCCACAAGCTAAGCTGTAGCTCTGCAAGTCTCTAGACAACCTCAGAGAGCAACTGCAAGCCCAGGACAGCGCTTGAGCTTCTGACCCCCTGACTGCAGAGTGGGAGTGCTCATGACTCCTTCCTAAATGTCAGGCAACAACTGCAGCCCAGTTGGTGTGCCTGTATTTCTGCCCAAGTACTATAAAGCAGAGGTTACCATGATCTCTTCCAACCCCCCTCTAGGGCTCAATTAATTGCTACAGTGGCTCAAAGGCCCCAGAGAATATTTTGCTTGTAAGAGTTTATTACAGAAGGATATAACTGGTAAAAGTTCGATCAAAGAGATGCATGGGGTGAGGTCTCTGACAAAAAGGCATAGGGCTTCCATGCTGACCATAGTATGGCTCTGCCTAGATTGCCATGTGTTCACCTACCCAACAGCTCCCCCAAACCAGTCCTTTGAGTCTTTTTTTTGAGACTAGGTCTTACTATTTTTGCCTGTGGACCCACAGGCTCACGTTGCCTGGGGTACCACAGACTCAAGCAATCCCCAGCCTCAGCTTCCCAGGTAGCTGGGATTACAGGCGCACACCACCATGCCCAGCTATATTTTTTTGGAACTAGGTCTCGCTACATGTCCCAGGCAGGACTCAAACCACGATCCCTGGCCCCGGCCATGGCTTCCTAGGCTGCCGCTTACAGGCATGCGCCACCATGCCCAGCCCTTTGTGTCTTAAAAGCGGTTTCATTGTATAAGCATGACTGATTTAATCACCGACCACTGATGACTGAACTCAAATCCTGGGTCCTCTCCCCTCCAGGGAGGTCAGGGGACTGAGAATGCCAACCCTGTAATCACTTGGTAGGTTCTCCTGGTAACCAGCCCTAATCCTTAGGTTCCAAAGGGCACCTGGCGAACATAACAAAAACACCTTTATCTCAAGAAGCTCTGTGGCAGGGAGACCAAACATAGATTTCTTACTGTAAACCACAATATCACACTTACATAACCTGCCCCTCCTCCACCCTCACCCAACTTGTCCTCTGCTCCAGCCACGATGGCTGAGTTGTTTATATGCCTGGGTCGTCTGCACTTGCTGTTTTCTCTCCAAGGATCACTGTTCCCTAGATAGAGCCAAGTCTTGCTCCCTTACTTTGTGTCTCCACTTAAATGCAACTTTACCAAAGAGATCCTCCCTCTGACCATCATGGCTCACTCACTCACACACACACACACACACACACACACACACTAGCAACTCTAACCCCTGATTTATTTTCCCTTATACCACATATCATCATTGATAGGACACATTATACTGTGTTTTCTTCTACTAGGATATAAGCTCCTTCAGAACAGCAATGTTGAATGCTTTGCTTACTTTCTCTTCAGTATCTAAGATCACATCAGGTACATAGTAGATACTCAAGAAACATTGTCTGAAGAAGGGAATCATTTCCCTTTTCTTTTTTAATTTTTTTTTAGAGACTAGGTCTCGCTATGTTGCCTGGGGTAGTCCCAAACCCACGGACTCAAGGGATTCCCCAGTCTCAGCCTCCCAAGGCTGGGATTACAGGTGTACGCCACCATGCCCAGCTATTTTTTTGAGACTAGGTTTTGCTATGTTGCCTAGGGTAGTCTCGAACCCATGGACTAAAGTGATTCCTAGCCTCAGCCTCCCAAGACTGGGGTTAAAGGTGTGTGCCACTGGGCCCAGCTTCATTTCCCCTTAAGAACAGAAGCCTCCAACCAGGAACAAGGAAGACTGGCAAACTAAGGCACAGACTCTAGAGCTTCATGCCATGTTGCCCAGCTGGTCCTCCTCCATTCCAGTTGTGGGGAATGCCACTGTTTATCTCATCTGTTCCTCTACCCAGTCATTCTTTCTCTTTTCCAACATTTACTGCCTGTCTGTTAGCAGCCAGCAACCACACAATGGTGTAACCCCAGGCAAAGCCTTTAGCCTTCCTCTCTGCCTCTCAAAAACATCCTCAAGGGTGAGTCATTATCAGCTGCACCCCAGCGTCCTGCTCCCCTGAGTTCTCCCTGCCTCTATTCTGAGCACCCTGTCTGTTGCCTACCGTACTCTGGGAAGGGTTTCCTGCTGCCCCTCCTGCTAAGACAATCACTCTCCTGGTAGGATTTGAGCTAAAACAGATCTTCCCAGCACACATGGGGGGCTGGGTGCATCCAGAGAGGTGGCTCCCCAACCCGCTGGCAGTGGCAGGCCAAGAAGTCCCCTTTAGTCTTTAAGTTTAGATGATCAAGTGGTCACTCTGGTGCTTAAGGGACAATGAGACATTGGGCAGATTTTCAAGGTAAAGGAAGAAGATGGTCAGAAAGAGAAGGAACAGCAGGTACTGTAAGACTCAGCGCAACGAATGGCATTCCTAAGCTGACTGTGACTCCAGGGACACAAAGATCATGCTCACAAGGAGCCAGGAACTGCACTGTTATGATCATGGACTCCTTTGAGAGGCCCCAACCACGCTTTGAGGCGGCACCATCTATGACCTCCATAATGGCTATTTAAGTGACTTCCCTGGCTCACCCAACTGTCTGCGGCAGCTCTAAAAACACACTGAGGCTGTTCAGATACTGTGTTGAGCCACCAGGGCTACTGAATGTTCTTTTCGAACCAGAGAAAGTGGTATCAAGAGATGGCTGGTAGTTCTCCATGAAGAAGTTGCATTCGCTCCCTGGGGAATACAAACATGTGAAATACAAAATAGGGCAGAAGCCTCCAACCAACATGCAGGGGGAAAATGGCATTTTCAAAAGGTAGCTTCTACCACCTAGCTTCTTACCAGATCTGCATCACCTGCACACAGCAGCAGTAGCTAAAGTCACAAAGTTAAACAACAGGGTTTTATTTACAAGGAAAATTAACCAGGAAAGAAAAAAGTCCTTCATGCCACAAGTGGCAGTTATCTGACCCCAGTCACCATTCTTAATCCCTGAAGCTCCTAAGACACATGTCCATGATGGTGCCCTTTGCCTCTCCACACCTGAGGCAGGCACCCTGCCAAGTCCAGTCTTTCTCCAGTGTCTTCTCTTCACTTCTCTCTCCAGTGTTCTGAGCTGCTCTGCTTCTCCAAGATGCTTCAAACTTGTTCCACAATTGCTGATGTACAAATCAGCCTTCCAAATAACGCCACCTTGCTGCGGCTCCATGCTCTTCCTTCACCAGACCCGCCTTCAGCAGCATCTGGTTAAATGCACCAGGCCTGTCTTCAGCAGCCCCCATCACCCCTAGCCTGCTGTTCTGGCCTCCAACTCCACACCGGCTACATCTCTGCTGGCTACTCTCCCACCATGGCTCCTCCTACCACCAGCTCCCTCTTCCAGGGGGCTTCCCCTTGTCAGGCCACGTGGGCCTGTTCTATCCGTTCATCATCCTCATCTCCCCTTCTTCTATCTTGGCTGGTCTTTTTTATCTGCCCTTTTCCCACTTCTCACTTCTTCTCATGGGTCTTTCTCTCAGGACCCCCCCCCCAACCAGGGCATTTTGGTGCCCATACAGTTTTCATCTGCATCACTACCCTGTATCAATCACAGGGCACCCTCAGCAGAGTTCAAAACCTCTGCAGAAATCCTTCATGGAGAGACACCAGCACATAGAAAAGCTCTTGTCTGCGTCAGAAGTCGTGGGGCGACTCTCCATTACCTCCCCCCTCCAGCCATGATCTGCTCCCACCCCAGATGCTCTGGGTGTCTCCTGTCTGGGGACTGCACCTGACTCCTGACTCCTACCCCATGTCCTGAGCATCCCTGGGTACTGCCAAGTGGGCTGGGACAAATGAGCACCGGACAGAAGCTTGTTTCAATGCATAACCAGGAACAGTGGAGCTCAAAGGGATGACACAAGTGGTTCCCTGCTTGTGGGGACTGTGAGAGATCAGTTGGGGGTGACTTGAGGGTGGTGGGCTTTCCCCTTCCACTCAGGGCTCCGGAAGGAGACTGCCCCCTCCCATCACCAGGGCAACCACTCCAAGCACACTTGGTGGGAAGACAGGTGAGGGGCAGGCCAGGTTCAGCTTCCCTGGGCTGCTCCCAGCGACCTATGTGCTGTGAGGGGATCCCTCAACTCCTCAGACCTAAGAGGAACAAGAAATGGCTCAGGTGAATACTGAGATGGGCGTCACCACCAGGTGAAGGCAGAGAGCTCACAGTAGGTGTTTTCAAAGGAGCATCTGAACCAGTGGCCAGGAGCTGAGATCCCAGGGCTTCTAGAGCATGATGGTCAAGGTGGGTTAAGTCAGCAAAGAGCGTCCAGGTCCTGAGTAACACCTGAGTGGGGGTCCAGTTGCAGGACCTTTGTCACAAATGCCAAACTCCTGGAAATGCAAAGGTTGTGGCCTCCAACAAGAGCCCAGGTCTACAAATCCACAGCTGAGACTGGCAGGATCTTTGGGGCCCCCTCATGCTCACCCAGAAATCACATTCACCACCAGCTGGACAAGAACAGGAAGAGGAAGAAACCTGGAAGACCGGATATATTCTGCCTAAAGAAACAGCATTTGCCAAAATTAACAGCTCTCATGATGGCACAGGTCAACTTTGTGACAGGAGACTAAAAGGTCCCACTCCTTCTTGCCACTGTCTGGAGTATGGGACCTCAAACAATGGCCAGAAATACCGCAGATAAGATAGGCAAATAAAGACAACAGAGAACGTATCCAAGTGTGGTGGGGACATCTGGACCACGAAATAATTTCAATATTTTCTGCCTGCTTACTGGGCTGAGGGTATTGGGGATGTGAAGACAGATCACCTGGTCTCTGTCGTCGAGGGGTTCAGTGTTGGGGGGAATCATGTGAGAAGACAGTTACAAGACAGTGACCCATGTGAGAAGACAGTGAATGATGAGGAGATGGTGGCAAAAATAAACACAAGTTTGAGCGGCATAAGAGACAGTCATGAACTCAATGGAAACACGTGGAGAGTCTCTGGAAAAGGAACGTCAAGCTGGATTTTGAAGGACACGGTGAAGATGTCTAGTGGGAACTGAGGGGAATAGTGACCTGAGTTTGCTAAAGCAAAAATGAAAGGGGGAACATGTATTGGAGACAGGGGAGGACAGAACAAGAAGCCAATGTCCAGTCTAGAGAGAGCAGTACCTGGACAGCAAGAAGGCCCGGGGAACAGAGCCAGGACCAGAGATCCAGGACCAGCCCGGCCCCGAACCCTGTTCTTAACACGTTCGACACACTCTGGACTATGCCAGATCTCTTCCGGTTAGTGGCTTCGACTCCTGAGCCTTCCAGCGGTCCACCAAGAGGGAGGACCTGCCCCTCCCAGCTCCAGCCTGCAGAGTCCCAAGGAAGGACTCTGGTTGGCCAAGTTTGGGTGATGCACCCAGACTGGGCCAGGAGCAGTGGCCAGGCTGGTGGGCAGCTCTGACTGTCCATCCACTACAGCCCGGAAGGTAAGAGCCACTGAGAAGGAGGTTGCAAGTTCAGCTCATGACCAGGCAGGGAGAGGCCTCCTCTGAATGATATTGTGCAGTGAGAGGAGGCAGGA
Source organism: Uropsilus gracilis (assembly GCA_004024945.1). Lineage (NCBI taxonomy): Eukaryota > Metazoa > Chordata > Mammalia > Eulipotyphla > Talpidae > Uropsilus > Uropsilus gracilis. The sequence goes on from PVHY01010643.1 coordinate 7,094, forward strand.
CGCAGGCAGAGAAACAAGCCACCCAACCAACATTTGGTGCCACTCTGCCTCTGGACCCCTGCGCAACCACCCTGCACAGCTGTGGGCTATTTCCCATCACTCTGACGCCCCGCTGGCATGTCCCGAGGGACCACCAGCCTTTACTACCCCACCGGCTCACGTAGCCCATTGAACTGACATCTCTTCTGTGACATTCTCAGCTTGACCTGTTCTCCGACCTTGAACTCTGACAGGACCCATGTGCTTCCCTCCCCAGCATGACTCGCTCGTGCTGCCTTAATAAATGTCCTTAATAAATGGCCATGACCCTTCCCCAAATCTGGGATGGCAGGAAAGGGCCCTAAATGTGGGGGAACGGATGGGAATAGCGTGTCCCAAGACTTTGAGCATGCCTGAAATAAAGGGGGAAAATCAGTTTCAAATAGTTGACAGCAGTTGTCTGGCTGGAAAGATGCATGGGGGTGATACGGGGTATTGTTTGGGGACAGGCTCGCAGTGGAACTTTTTCTTTGCTGACAAAGACAGGCCATAGGGCAGGGCCTGAAATTGAAACTGTGCTCGCGGAGTGAAACACTATCCTCATTGTGCACAGCAAAGTTTAGCAGGTTATGTCACCTTTTGGAAACTCATTCTCTTCCTTAATAAGGAGCTCTGCACTACCTTCTCCCTGCTGCTCCGAGTTCAGGCATACTTGGGAGCACTCCCGGGCTGAATGTCTACCTAGCACCTGGGTGGCACCAAAACCCTTGACAGAGGAGCAGGAGGGCAGGCAAAGCGAAGAGAATTAGTAAATCCATTTGATAAATGCGATCCACTGTCTCACATTGCCATGACACCATGCAAAAAGCCATACAGCTTGGGCAGTGATTGCTTTCAGACTAAATCCCTGCCTTCCAAACACTACAGAAGCTCAAGACCCAAACGATGGTCTTGTGAGTTCCAGCTCCACTCCCACATCCTCTCTCTCTCTGGGACAAACTTGTGGCCCTTCAGTAACACGGGGAATCCCTCAGCCCACTCTTTTCTCAGTCAACTGGCCAGAGCTCCAGTTACCTATCCCCACCCAACCAAAGAGGCGTGTCTGCTATGCCAGTGTCCCTGGCACATGCAGACATCAAAAGGCCACGCTGTTTCCTTGAGCTAGAATTTCCACCCCCACCTCCACTCCTCCTGAGAGTCACAAGAGGAGGAGAAGCTATGATGATGAGATACAATGGCACCTTTTAAACCCACACTCACCCCTCCTGTGGGGTGACAGAGCAGACGGGGAAGAACAAAACCTCTGCAAAGTCAACATTCTCCTAGTTGTGGGCCCAGCTCTGCCACGCATCAGCTGTTCCTGGAAAACACATTTCCTGCCTCTAACACTCAGAGCCCACACATACTCAATGAGGATGACAATCACACATCACACAGGACTTTTTAATGGATTCACACACACACACACATATTACATCATTGTCTACCCCAAGGTTCTTCCATCACCTTATCACCCTTGAACCATCTTAATCTCTCGTGCCCCTCCCTCTCTCAATTTTACCACTTCCCCCCTCCCTTGCTCTATGTTTCAGTTCTGCTGACAGTTTTAACTTTTTGTCTGTTCCTTTGTTTATTTTCCCTCATCCCTCATATAAGTGAGGCCATCAGTATTTTCTCTTTTTCTTTCTGGCTTATTTCCACTCACATGATTCCTTCTAGCTCCATCCATGTTACCACACATGGATCAAATTTGTCTTTTTTGGTCACAGAATAATATTCCATTGTGTATATAGACCAAAACATTCTGACCCACTGATGTGTGTTGGGGCATTTGGGTTGTTCCCACTTCCTGGCTATTGTCAACAATGCTGCAGTCAACATCCGAATCCTTTTGAATGAGTGTTTTGGTGTACTTTGGGTAGATTCCCAGTAGTGGGATTGCTGGATCAAATGGTAGCTCCATTTTCAGTAGTTTGAGGTCCCCACACAGCTTTCCATAGTGGCTGGACCAGTTTGCATTCCCACCAGCAGGGTAAGAGTGTTCCTTTCTCTCTACATCCATGCCAGCATCTCACACACAGGTCTTTCACAGAGAAAACACATGAACAATACCACAAGGACACAGCTCTCATATCCTTTCCTCAGCCTATCCTGCCTGTCCTGGCATGGCCTTGAGAATGTCTCTCAAAGTGTCTCAGCTTCCTCACCTGTAAAATGGCAAGACTCTCCCTCTAAAGGGCTCCATGAGGAACCAGCTATGACTATTCTACCTGCGACTCCAGCAGATGGAGCCTGGGTAAGCTCTCCACAGCCCTTCTGATCTCTGACATGCACTGCCTCACGCAGCAGCTCTAGACTGGCTTTGCACAGCACAAAGAAAGGCAAGAGCCTCTTTCCTGTCTGGGAGGCACAAGGCAAGAGCCAGGGTGGGAGAAGATGACAGTGTGACATTGGGGCGAAAGGCACATAGGGAAAAAACAGCATTTCCTGGGCCCTTACACTTTCTACCTAAAGCATCTTGGAGACTGAGTGTCATGATGGCAGCCAGACGCTGCAATCCGTCTATTTTTAAGTCTCGGGTTAATACACATCATTTCAGGGTTGACTCTCCTGCTGGAACCAGCAAAACAAAAATCCAAGCATTCCCTGGAGCAGAACAGACGTGGATCGTAGCCCTCTGGTCTTCAATCATGCAGCAGCGCTCAGCATCACCAGAACACATCTGGGGCGGTGTGGCTGGGACTGTTTTCAGTTCAGTGGACAGCCCCATCGTACCCCCTCTGCACAGCCACTCCCAGAGCAGAGCTCCAGGGAGATCCCCCCTCCTTCTGCCCTTTTGGAGGGAACGAGGATAAGAAACAACCAGACGCATTGTTTAGCTGAGCTCCAGTATTGCTGGCTTCCTGCTCATCTAGTTTCCTCTTATTACGTTTTTTTTTTTTCATTTTCACACCACCCTAAACAAGCCAGCAATGTGTAGACAGGCAAGTGTCTATCAACGAGAAGTGACAACAAGGCAGGGATAAAAATAAAGACTAAGTACAAGGCTCGTCAACCGGACAAAGAAGAATAGAGAATAAAAGAAATAGGCAACAGGTTGGCGAAAAAGCCAGAAATTCTAAGCCTTCAACCTCTTCCACCATCTCCCAGGGGACCAGAATCCACATTGTGAGAATGCTGTGAGCGGAAGGAAGGATGGAATGAGGAAGAAACGCAAATCACCTTCGTGTTGAAGGCTGACCTGGGGGACAAGACACATTGCGCCTCATAAACTAGCCGTCCAATTGAAAAACATCTGGTTGCTTGGTGTTCTTCCACCATAGGAAGGTGGCATGGTGGGTCCATGATGTCCACTCCCAAAGCTAAGACCCCACCAGCAGGGGGGTGTCTGCTGGACTGACAGCTGTATGCCACCTGCCAGGACAGACACAGGCACTGAGGCAGGCGGATTCTATCACTCGCCATCCATGCCCCACTGTCCCCATCTGTCACCGCCTGGCTGGACCAGGCCACCTCAAAGACTGGTCAAGGCCATCGCAAAGCCACCTTCTGGCTCTAAAGGTGGACCAGGCCACTTCAAAGGCTGGTCAAAGCCACCTCAAAGCCACCTTCTGGCTCTAAAGGTGGACCTCAAAGGCTGGTCAAAGCCACCTCAAAGCCACCTTCTGGCTCTAAACTATGGATTGGGCACCATCAAGCACAGCCCCATCCACTGCCCACAACTAGAGGCCAGTTCATGAAGAAAAGCAGTGTGGGACACTGTCTGACTACTTCCCACTCCCTCCCACCAGCCTTCCTGCCACTTGCCTTTGGTCTCTCAGCAGCAAACAGTTAATCATTACCATAAGCCCCGGTACCTGCTTTCACTTGAATTGAGCTTAATTTACACATAGCTATGTTATGACTTTCTGCAGGTCACACTGGCTGTGTTCCAACTTTGGGTTTAAAAAGCAAGTGTGATTAATGTATTCCCTGCACTCTGCTGGCCTCCTAATCACCAGTCCACGTCCCCTCAGGTGGCTAAGCGGCTCAGGCCCCAACAACACAGGCATCCAGTCAGCCAGCAGGAAGAGAAGTACAAATATAAATAAATACATATTATATGTATACATATGTACACACACGCATATCAAGTGTATTAGCTCCCGAATGTCGAAGGGTCACAATTAGCACAGCGATTTTGCAGAATTACAGAAGCAATGCCTGCCATCAAGAAGTTCTCCACCAGACCCTCAAAATACTGAAAATGGAGCTACCCTTCATTCCAGCAACTCCACTTCTGGGAATCGACCCACAGGACCCCAAGATGGTAACCCAAAAGGACACCTGTACTCAGATGCTTAGAGCAGCACGGTTGACGATGATCAGGATATGGAAGCAACCCAAATGGTCCCAAACAGATACATGCATTAGAAAGCTGTGGTCTATCGACACAATGGAATATTAGTTGGCAAGCAAAAAGGACAAGTTTTGATGCATTTGGGAAAACATGGATGGAGCTAGAAGAAGCCAAGTTAGCAGAAATAAGCCTGAAAGAGAAATACTGGATGCTCTCACCTATACGTGGGGTATACAGGAAAACAAACAAGAGGACAAGAAAATGTTAAAACTAACAAACTGATAGTAGAACTAAAGTCTAAAGCAAGGGGGGGGAGATCAGGAGAGGGATGGGCATGGGATATTGGCAGGGCAGTTCATGGTGACAAGGTGGTGGAAGAACCTTGGGGTAGACAACGATGTAAAAATATATATACATGTATGTAATCAATCAGAAAAGTTTAAAATAACCTTTCGGAACAGGTCACACTAGTCTCTGGTGCTATGAATCAAGACAGCAGTTCTCCCTGGAAAGCAGATGCAGGGGTGCAGGATTTGTGGAACTGGTAATGTTCTCTCTGGAGCTGAGTCCTGGTTACCCAAGATGTTCACTCTGGGAAAACCCATGTTCCTGTACTAACAACCGATGCATTTTGGGGTATGTCAATAATACCCTTCAATGAAACATACATCTAGGCCGTGATCGTATAGTGGTTAGTACTCTGCGTTGTGAAACATACAGGTCCATACTTTGCAATTTTTATCTCAATAAAATTGGTGTTTGCTTAAAAACGTCCTCCACCTACCCAGATGGGTAAGAATCACGCTGACGTGTTGGTGACGTCATGCGTCTCCCCTCTCAGAACTAACTGGAAAGTCTTCTTTTGAAATAAAATGCATCATCTGGAAATAATTCCAAATTTACAGAAAAGCTGCAAGGGTGGCATGAAGACAAAGACGACAAGCTCTACCCAGAGTCTATCTGCTGCTCATATACTGCTGTCTTGTGCATCTCTGTCCCGGCTTGCTCTGACATGCACACGCTTGTGTTCAGCCGTGGGTGTAGCTTTGCCCTGAACCATGGGATGCTCGTGGTGCAGATCGTGGCCTTTTACCCCAAAGAAGAAGAAATTCAATTTGAAAAGAGACGAATGGGCAAAGAGAATGAGGTCCCCAGGAGTAGGATTCTGTGGCTGGCGTCCGCAGATCATGGGACACAGATATTCCTCAGAATCTCTCATCCTCCAGGGTCAACCCACCTCCTCCTGGGGTTGGCTTCAAGCCCAGCCCAAGGATGAGCCAAACACACACCTATTTATTTTATTTTAGACAAGACCTTTGCAGCGACCCAGGTCTGACAATGGCCACTGTCTCCCATTTTGCTCTGGGACAAGTAAAGAGTAAGAGACAGGACCTTAGCTCCACAGACCAGAGCAGCCCAATTCCCCCGCCGGTTGTGCTACAAAGCTTCAGCCCATTCTCAGAAGCACCTCTTCTGCTCCGAGGGCTGTGAAGATGTCCCCTGTTCTTGGCATTCGAAACTTGGACTCCAAAACGAGTCACCGCCTGAGCCGAGGTGGAAAGGGTTACCACCTTCCTGGCTTTGGGGAAGTTCAGAAGGCAACACTCACCCCCTGCTGAGCCCCCCTGGGGCGAGGCATGTGGACGCTGCACCTTGCCCCAGCATGCCCTGGGGCTCCAGGACCAGCCAGGTGAGAGGGTGTGTGTGCCAGCCTGCTTCTCTGCTGACCCTCAGGAGAAAGGGCTCTCCCCCCCCTTGTGGCAGCAGAGAATCCAGCAGACTTTGCATCACTATCTGGAAACTTTAAAAGATGGCGAAGCTCCGGGAGCGACCCCGGCTTCCTAGATGCAATTACTTTCTTAAAACCCCTTCCTCTGAGCAACTGTAAAACCGATAAAACCAACAGAATAGCCTAGAGGGGAAAGAAACACTTCCTTGGGGACTGAACATTTTTTTCAAAAATTAAGATGCTTGCAAACCACAGCCTGGGGCACCATGCAATTCCCTTGCATCCCACAGAGACACAACGACCTCCACAGCCCCCTGCATTGCCAAGGGAGCTGGCGACGGGTCCCTGAAACGCTGGCCTTGCTCTGAGCGCCCTTCTTTGCCCGCGAGACTTGCCCCTGCACCAGACAACGCCAAGGTGCATGCAAAGGCGCAAGGAGCCCTGGGGCCAAGGGCAGATTCCCCTCAGCAGCTGACCCACAGCATCGACAGGGAACGTTTGTCAAGACGTGTAGAAACAGGCACCTCAGCAGCAAACAGGCTGGGAGGGGAAAGGAGGAAGAGAAAGGGCTGAATCGGACCAGGAGGGATCCCCAGCTCTACCTTGTCTGGGCGCCCTGCGCCGGATCCTCATCCTGGGGAAGGAGGGCCACGAGTAGTTAAAAGGCGAGTCGGAGTCGGAATCCATCCCTCTGTTGTGCTGAAGTCCCAGAGGGAGCAGCAGGGGCTCGGGAGAAGGCTGGCGCGCCCGGCCAGGAGGCAAACCTCCCTCGTGATGTCAAAGGAAGGAATGAGGTTGGGTGGAAAGCCCAGAGCACCAGGGAGGGAGAGGCAGCGGCTGTTTTGCTTCCTTCAGGCGTTGAGGCATGTAGACCGAAAAGGCGGCTGGAAATATTAAAGCCAAACTAGGGCAGTCAGAGGAGGAGAGGGAGGGAGCCTTTGAGAGTCACTGGTACAGCTCAGTGGAGTTATTCAAAAGGTCATGGGGAGCAAATGAATCATTAACTCCCCCTTTTCTTTCTGGAAATGGAAATGAAGAAGGTAGGTAACCAGCAAAAGCACAGCCTGGGATTCAGGGCAAGTCTCCAAATACAGATGCTTGTTTTGCTCCCAAGACAGAACAAGAGTGTCGTGTCTCAGCAAAGCCACCCTGCGCGGTGCGAGAGGAAGACTGAGGCTTGTGTGGACAGTCAGAGCCTGAGACGCAGGCAGAGAAAGACCACAGGCACAAGACAGGAGTTTCTCCCCAGCAAACTTCGCTCATGCCACTGGCAGCTTTTGCGATCGACAAGCCAAAGCCGTTCTGATACTTCATTGAAAATCCAATCTCACGGTTGTGCGAATTCAAAAGTGGCTGGGATCGTTCACTCGCAGAACTGCATCCACCTCCCTAAACTCGTGCAAAGCCCCCCCGATGACAATACGGTAGCACTTAAGTGAGCTCATCACCCAGGGGGGCTGTCCCTGCTGAGGATTCGGATACCTCCTGAGTTCGGATCTAAACTTGTAGTGCAGCTTCAGGGGAGTCTCGTGATTAGTTCACCAGCAACCACTGGGACATTTGCCGTCTCCCTGAACAACTCCCTGGTGATTAGCGTTTAGTGGAAGTCCATTACTACCTCCCCATAAACCTGACATGGCTTAAACTTACTGCCCTGCTCCCTATAAACACACAGACACATGCACCCCAAGTCAGATCCAGCAGAGGCACCAAGAGCTGTGGCAAAAAAGGAAAGTATACCCGAAGGTCACAGGGGAAGAGTCTTAAATGTTTCTCTTAGTCCTCATGCAGCTGCTGGGTTTTATGAGGTCATCTGGTGTCTACTTAAGAGTGAAAACAATCGAGGGGCTAGTAAATGCAAATGTGGACTATATGTCTGATATGTGTCTTAATTAACATGTCTTTACTTCAGTGATTTCCCAAAGAGTTGGCACTGCCAGGCCACTCCGTGTCAGGAGAGAGATGCATAACCTGTTCTGTGACGGCTGAGCCTGTCTGATGGGGGAGGGACTGGGTGGGGTCACAGGTGGAAGTGAAGAAGGGAAAAAAACACCTCATTTCAAATGCAAAATCCAAATCAGAATGACAGAAACCACTGCTGGTTTTTCTGTCTGGTTTTCTACAGAAATACAACCTGTAACTGGAAGATCACTGCAAGTCTTGAAACTCAAATGAAAATAAATATTCATGGACTTTATACTTGGGGACCTTTTACTTAAAGATGACTTTCAATTCAGCAATCCCACTTCTAGGAATCTACCCAAAGGTTACAAAAACTCCAATCCAAAAAGACACCTGTATCCAATGTTTATCGCAGGACTATTTACAATAGCCAGATTATGGAAACAACCCAAATGTCTCAAACAGATGAATGGGTCAGAAAGCTGTGGTCTATGTACATGGTGCATTATTATACATCAATCAAAAAGACAAACTTAGGCTGTTTGCGGCAAATGGATGAAGCTAGAAGGAATTATGCTAGCGGAAATAAGCCCAAAAGAAAAAGAGAAATGGTCCTACTTATATGAGGCACAAAGGGAAAACAATCTACAGACAAGAAAAATTTAAAACTAATTTTTAGCAAAATTGAAGCATAATTTTTAGCATATTGAAGTACAGTATCTGACATGAGTGGGGAGGGGGGAATAGAGGGTGGGAAAGACACAAAAGGCTAAGAAGATGGTTCACAGGTGATAAGGTGGTGGGAGAACCCCGGGGTAGATAATGATTAAAACAAAATAAATAATAAACAAAAATAATAATAATAATACCTAAAAAAATAAAGATGACTTTTCTTAACCTATCGGTGCAACTTAAGACTTAAGGACAGATTACAGTCAACTCTTAAAGAAGGTAAGAGAATTTTATTCCACCTTCATCCATATCAAGAAAATGGCTAAAATCTTGCAGATAAGTGTTTTCATTCCTTCTCAGTGTTAGTGCCTAGATTAATCCGAGGGATCTTAAAGGCATCTGCCAATGAATGAACGATTTACACTAATCAATCTACACCTGTGGATAAGAAATCTATACATAACAACTGTAACATTTTTAGTATCTGAAATTCTACCTTCACAAAAAGCTACTAGAACCTTTAAGACTGTGCAAAATGTATTTTATACATCACAACAGTTGCCTACATTTTTTTTCCCAGGAGGATACCACCTGTGAATGGAGAAAACTCATGCATGAAGGCCACAGGCAACACTTGGAGTGTGTGCAGTCTGTAGACTGCCTCAGAGCTATCTGTGGACCAAAGGAAGGCTCCCTTCCCCCCCAACAAACATCACCAAATCGAAATGAAAGTGTTGGATTAGGAGATACTGCTATGTCCCTCATTCTCCTGCCTGCTAAATCTCTGGAGTCCACCAATGAGGATAAACGCAAGGTCAACAAGTCACTGAGGCAGGCTGCTCCTGCTGGTGACAGCTCAGATTCCAGGGCAACGTAGACAACAGGGACTATGCAAGAACCTTGGAAAGTAGATTTTGATTAGTTGAGATGCCAGTTAGATCTGGCCAAATGCGGTGGCCCATTGCTATCAATTGATTTTGATATGAAAAATAATTCTGAAAATAAACGACAAAGACACCCAAAAATACACATGGGAGAAGTTCAACAGGAGCCTATCCTATGTCATTTGTCTTATTATCTTTCCTTTTTCTTTTTTAAGAATGAAATTATTTTCTTTTTTAAGAATGAAATTATTTTCACTGACTGGACATATACAATTAACAGACAAAGATGACAATCTTGTGTGTGCACAGTCCTTTTTATTTTTAGAGCCACTTATTTTCTTGCTCACCCAAAGAATGCCACCCAAATATGGGTCAATTACTCTTGTTTTCTAGAGTGATCGAGGTTTATTCCCCCATTGTGTCAATACAATTTATTTAAATTAATTCAAGATTTTATTTGCATCTTATTCATATTCAATAGGTTCATTTCTCTGCTACCTCTTCCTGGCTGACGGCAGTTATAGCTGGCTAATTCAATGATACATCCCCAAGGTCACTGTCTCACCAGATATCATACAACCATTACAATGTAAGGACATAAATGACTATTAGCCTTAGGAAGAATCTAATTAGAAAATCCTTTACTTAGGCAAGAACACCGTAAGGTTACAATCATCCAGGGTGAATCCTGCTGCCTTAAAAGTTCCAGTTTAAAAAAAAAAAAAAAAGTTCCAGTTTTCTGGAAGAACCAGAGAAAATGGAAGCCTTCTTTCTTGGAAAAAATTAGATTTCAATTGCAGCATCTGTATAAGCTTTATTATCTGCCAACAGGACCCAAAACTCCTTATGGACAAGAACTGTATCATATTCACATTTTCAAGCACTCATAAGCCAAAAAGAAAAACCATGAGCTTCGGAGACTTTTATATCTGGACTGGAATAGCAGATCTATCTCTCACTCAATAACCCTGGTCAAGTCACCCAGGCTTTGAGCCTCATTCAGCTTACATAAAAAGGGATCACTCAATCTATACTCTGAAGTGCTGCTGCAAGGAACAATAAGAGCGTGAGTATGTTCCCCTTCCATTATCTATCTCTTCTACATTACAGACACCAGAGAAGGCTTGTTTTTATCTCAGGAGCCAGAGCTCTACCTTTCCTTTTTTCCTTCTCAGTGCTGTTTTCTCTAATATTTTTATTTTCAAGACCAAGACATGGTAACACACAAGGAAGTTCTGTCAGAGTATGTCACTGTGTCCCAGCTGGGCAGGGGGGCAGAGATGTGCCCCCCGAAGACAGGACTGAGCACTATCTTCCCACCCCCCCCACCCTGGACCCCTCCAGCTCCCTGTGCCTGAGTTGGCTGCCGCTCCCAGCACATCACCAAGCAGACTTGCTGCAGGAGAGGCTGCTGAGAGCTAGGAGCAGCAATGAACAGCCGTGGTAAACGCCGAGGCCCTGAACACATGGGTCCACTCCCTCTTCCCAGCATGCACGCTCTGGGCAGGCCGCACTATTCGAGTCCTCCGGAGGCCGTATCTTGCCCTCCTGGTAGAGTCAGCGTGGGTGGTCCATCCCCACCTCTCCCCACCCTCCAGTCCCTGCGCAAACCCTTGCTGGTAGTTCCTGCCAGGAGAAACCTTGGATTCCTTTTCCTGGAAGCTTTATTTTGGCCTTCCCTGCCCCCTGGGGGGCCCGCCTGCTTGGCTGGGAGGGGCTGGGCCATTTCAGAGTCTGTTCAGAAGTCTGAATTTGAAGTCCTCCTCTCTCCCCCCCCTCTCTATTTGCTATGAAAAATTTTTGCCCACCTTAGAGCTTGAGTCCTTTGCTTTGATGTGCAAAGGGGACATGACCCCTTATGATGGGCAAAATGGGGATTTCCTCTTTACAGTTTGGGGTCCCCGGGCATCCAAGGGTTTTGCCAGGTGGGAAATATTTGCCAAAATTTTCTTGGAAACTCACCGCATGCCTAAAAGCTGAGGAGAATTTGCTTTGCTTCTCCGCTTCACCAACAGAGAGCACAGCTTTGAACGCTGCTAGATAGCACTCTTGGGGGAAATCATAGGCATACACATGGAGGCAAGACACCTAATGCTACAAAAATGTATCCTAATGACTTCGGCCTAATGAAGACAATCTAGGTAACCTCCAGGTAGGTGCTAACAGTAAGCAAAAAACAGATGGGGAAAGCCTTCCCCTTAGAAGGCAACATAGCATCTAAACCAAACTCAGGCAGTTCTATGTTGGAGTACATTATTTTGGTTGGTCACCAGGTAAAATGGTTGGCTGGCACTGAGAAATCATGTCCACAGAAAATAAGGATCTTTCAAAGCAAGCCTGCTATCCACATGAGATTTATTCACTGTGCGAAGCTCAGCAGGAATTGGCTTCAAGGGTGGAGTCACCCTGAGGTTTAAATTACTATTCTCCCTACTCCCCTCCCCATTTTATTTTAGCAGAATCCATAAAACTGAACACACAGAAAGAAGACATGCATCAGGAACACGGTATAGTGGGTGACAGCAATTGGATGCCATCATTCCTAGCACCGTCTTACTTGAAAAACTAGAATATTTCTCTATTTCTTATCTACAGCTGTTTCTATCTGCAGCTATGCGTGTCTACGTTAATTCTGGGGGTACAGTTATGTTACCATGCTAATTCATTAGCACATAGTTCCTTCTAACTTTCTCCCCTGTCTTATTAGTAAATTCCCATCCCAGTGGCAAGAAACTTGGCATATGCTGTCTATAATCTGTTGACTTATTCATTTCTAGTTCGCATGAATGATGCTATCAGAACTCCCAACCTGTCCCTACGGGAAACAACTTCACCACACAGAGGAGAGTGTGCCCGGTATTCTTAGCTTCTTTACTTACAGACTCTGTTCACTTGCAGTTACAGAGGTCGGCATGCATGCATGCACAAACACACACACACCCTGCACATGCAGAAGTGATTCCATACATTTACAGCAGAGTGAGGCTGCTCTGTCACACCTGGCATGCCATCACAGGTTCCCCTGCTCTGTTACTTTTTTATTTGCACACATCAAAGCTTTCTCTGCACCCAGCAAGTTCTACGGGTGATGACAGATGCAAGGCCATGGCCCCACCATTAACTACCACAGAGAATATTCAAGAATATTCTCACCTTCCTTTAAAACACCCACAATGATGAGAATATGCAGAGGAGACAGAAAAGCCAACTGAAAGAGTTCCCATGACTATAAGAGCTAGAGCTCTTGGAACAATGAAGCGGTGTTAGAGGCTTACTCAAAGCATCAAATAAACAGCTATGAATCCAAACTGGCATAAATGCTGGGCAACATAAAGAGAGGGCTTCAAATGTTCTATCAGAAGGATCCCTAATCACTGATGAAGACAGCCTGCCCACAGGGAAGTAAAGAGATAGTAGATAGCTCCTCACTCCTAGGTGCGGGCTGCATCTGGTGGCTTCCTTCCCAAATAGATGGGAGGAGAAGTGGGTTGGAAGGACCCCACAGCGGAAAACCTGACACAAATTCCTCCAGCCAGGTGACCCCAGCGAAGTGATCAGTAAGGAGGAGGGCTGCTAGGACACACCAGCCCATGATGTGATGAAAACAGTGCCTGACCTCTGCCTTCCTCCCCGAACCCAAAACACCAGCCTAATGATGGAGAAAACATCATAGAAACACAAACACAAGGACAGTCTACACAACACTAATCTTTCTCAAGACTGTCAAAATCATCAAAAGCAAGGAAAACGTGAGAAAGTCGGTATTCTAAAGTGGGTGTGGTGGCGTGTGCCTGTAATCCAAGTACTGAGAGGCTGGGGCCAGGGATTACTTGAGTCTGTGAGTTCAAGGCTACCCCAGACAACACAGCAAGACCTGGTCTCTAAAATATAGCCAGGCGTGGTTATGCGCACCTGTAATCCCAGCTACCTGGAAGGCTGAGGCTGGGGATCACTTGAGTCTGAGGGTTCAGAACTACCCCGGGCAACATAGTGAAACCTAGTTTCAAAAAAAAAAAAAAAAACAACAACAAATTTTGATATTGATATTCTGGGCAAGCAACTGATAGAAAAATGCAATGAGATAAAAAGAAAATGATCATATAGATCCAAACAATACATCGAAACAGGTTCATTCATTTTAACAAAAGTACCAGAATAACGTGTTAGGAAGAGGGGGAAGGTGGCTATGCAAACTCTGTCATCTTTGCCACTTTCCTATTCATCTGAAACGTCTCCGCTCTTCCATCTTGCAAGATGGCGGGTGAAAAAGCTGAGGCGGCAACTCAGAGCAACTCCGCTCTTCCATCTTGCAAGATGGCGGGTGAAAAAGCTGAGGCGGCAACTCAGCTTTTCAGTTTTCAGAGAAAACCTGAAGCCAAGAAGGGCGGTGCTGGCGGGAAGGTTCACAGGCCCAGATGCCCAAGGAGAGCATGAGACACACACACCCATCCTTGTCATGGGCACTTGTGGAGGGTCCTGTTCTGCTCCGGTGTCTAGAAATTCCAGCCAAATACAAGAGGAAGTGCTAGCAGCTAAACCCAGGACTGAAAGGGAAAAGAAAGATCTTGCTCTCATCTCAAACCCACTGCTGGGGACAAGAATAGAGCTACCCAGGTGGTTAGACGGCACAAATACCTGGACACTTCTACAGAAGTTGTGCCTCGAAAACTGCTGGGTCACAGCAAAAATCCTGAGTCAGCATTTGAGAACCTGCCAGCTCCCGAGTCCGGAGGAAAGGAAGCAGACGTGTCCACCACATGAAGCTCCACAATCAAGGAGCCTGGAGAAGCCACCACACAGCTGCCCTGCAAAGAGGTTCCTGACGTGCTCAGCCTGACGGCCTGCCTCAGTAGCTCCTGAAGACCCCAGCAGCCTGGTCTGCTGTGATCCAGGAGGGCAAGGCCTCCCCCAGGAGAAGGACATGGCTCCAGGAAGAGACCAGTGGGCTGAGCATCGAGCAGTGACTGGCAGTGAGAGAGGAGTTGGAGTGACCTATGGGAGCCCATCTCAGAGATGAGAAACTTGTAATCTAAATCCTTTGCAAGTTAAGCTCTCCGACCCCCCGCAGGAGGAACAAACTGGGAGCTGACCTGAAGAATCAGGGGACCCCTAGGGGCGTAGCTCTCCGGACCCCAGGTATAAGAGTGCTGAAGTCATGAACTGCATCATTATTAAGAAAATATAGGAGCCCTGTCGTCAGATTCTTTACCTTAATTAAATTCTCTGTGAAAAGTCATTGAAATACTAGAAAGAGCTCGAGGCAAGGAGAGCCAGATAAGCTTTAAAGTCAAGGAATAACCTTGGGTGACTTGTAACCCACTTTTATTATCCTGATTCACTAAAATGATTGATTAGGAATGTTTAGTAGTATCTAATGATAATCTATTTTCTCTTAAGATATTGATTTCTGTCTTTCACGATATTGACCTCACGCGCTCAATGATAATTACCCTCACGCGGTCATTTCTGCCTCTCACTGAGATAATGCACCCACTACTCACAAGATGCCCCTCCTCATGAAATGTCGAAATAGCTCGTTTAAACAACATAAAAAGTGGCCTGCAAACCTACAATAAACCAGCAGATTCATTGCTCACTGAATTCGTGTCTGTGATCATCATTCGCCTGCCTGAGTTTTCCTGTCTGCCTGAAGCCTGCACTTAGCGGTCTTTCTTGCACGGCCGGTCCGTAGCAGTGACCAAAAGGGGGTTAGGGGGAGGGGGAGTAGGGTGGAGACATAGGGGGATAATAGGGAAGGTGGGTCATACCCAAGGGGGACAATAACCAGACAGATAGGACCAATGTTGTATGAGTGGCAGCAGCTTGCTCCTTCGGACTGGACCTCCATCCTCAGCTTGAAGGCTCTGAATACAACAGGCACTGTCATGGCCACCTCTGCCAAAACTGCCACCAGGGGTGGGAGCATCTCACAGATGCTTCCTTCAATCAGCAGCAGCAGTGGTGAAGCCTGGGCCAGAAGGGGGAGAAAGATGAGCTTACAGAGCAGGGCAAGGTAGTCAGAAAGCCAGAGACTCGCGAGTTTTGCCAAAAACCAAGGCTGATCCTCAGTTTGGCTCGTGCAATTTGTGGTGGTGTCCAGACTGGTATCCAGAACATCCTACAAAGAGACTAATGAAATAATGACCTGGTGAAAAGTACATCAAATTTCTCAAAGTCAAGTTTAAAAACATCAAAAGGATGAGGGTCAAAGAACAGCATCACGTATTTGGAGATTCAGACTTCAAGCCAAGTATGGACTCCATTCCCTTTGAAGGGCTGAGGAGAAGTTGCCCGCAGCTCAGGGGACTCGTTAGAGGATGCAAGATGATATGCTGAGAATCGTCCTCCTTTCTCAGAAACAAACTGTGTCTCTTTGGACTTAATAGGTCCCTAGGAGTCCATTCAGTGACAAACTCCCTTGGTACCTTGGGCAGATGAGTCTATCTCAGATGAGCAGACACCTCGTGGTTGCTAAGTCTAAAAACCTGGATGAAACCTCAGTTTTCTCACTCTCCCACCACCTTGTCACCCATGAACCATCATCTTAATCGCCTTAATCGCTCATCCCTCCCTGATTTCACCCTCCCTTCCCCTCCCTTGCTGCTGTATGCTTTAGTTCTGCTGTCAGTTTGTTAGTTGGAACTTTTTCTTGTCCTCCTGTTTGTTTTCCCTCTATCCTGCATGTGAGATCATCCAGTGTTTCTCTTTTTCTTTCTGGCTTATTTGCGCTAGCATGATTCCTTCTAGCTCCATCCATGTTATCACACATAAATTAAATGTGTCTTCTTTGATGGATGAACAATATTCCATTGTGTCCATAGAGCACGGCTTTCTGAGCCATTCACCTGTTGCAGGACATCTGAGCTGTTTCCAAATCCTGGCTCTTGCAAATGGTGCTGCAAGAAATATCAGAATTCAGGTGTCCTTTGGGTAGATTCCCAGTAGCGGGATTGCTGGATCGAAGGGTAGTTCTGTTTTCAGTAGTATGATGTCCTCCACACCATCTGAATAAAATTTGTTTAAGTGTCAGTACACAGTTTGTTGAGGTGTCAGCATGAGGGGAAAAAAAATTGTTGAGTTTTAAAGTTTTCAAAAATAAATTGTATAAATAATACTTCCAGCAGAGATTTCACATTTTTTCATTTGTTTCATGTTTTATAAATTTGTTTAATACTTGCTTGATATTTTTAACCTGTTAGCTTTATACATCAAAATAGACTCTGTAGGCCTGAGGGATTTGCCATTCCCCACATCAGTCTTTGGAATGGAGGTTCTTTTGGAGGACGAAGAACTTCAGCGTTCAGAGGAATAAGTCATCTTCCCCTCCCTCGATTATGGTTCAGACATTTAACTGCCTGTGAAGTGAGGGGAAAAGCAATTTAGATGACCCAACCGGGCAGCAGCGCTGATGTTGGACATCAGGAGTCCTCGGAAGCCCTTACGGCATCTGTGTAAAGCCTTCCCCCCAGTCTGCCGCCTCCAAGTCCCACACATGACTGACAACAAACAGGATCCCTTGATTTCTTTGGCAATTTAAAGGCCATCTTTAAGAATGGCCCACATAAAAAAAACAGGCTGCAGCAAGTGCTGGCGAGGATGTGGAGAGAAAGGAGCACTCTTATACTGCTGGTGGGAGTGCAAACTGCTCCAGTCACTATGGAAAGCTGTGTGGAGGATCCTCAGACTACTGAAAATGGAGCTACCTTTCAACCCAGCCATCGCTCTTCTGGGACTCTACCCAAAGGAGACCTCAATACTTATACAGAGGGACACCTGTGCTCTTAAGTTTACTGCAGCACTATTCATAATTGCAAGGACATGGAAACAACCCAATGTCCCAAAATAGATGACTAGATGAAAAAGACATGGTCTACAGACACAGTGGAATATTACTCATCAATTAAAAATGACAAACTGGATGAATTTAAGATAGCATGGATGGACCTAGAAGGAATCATATTAGCAGAAACAAGTCAGAAAGAAAAAGACTGAAACCAAATGGTGTCACTAATATATGGGACATAGAAAAAACAGACAAAAGGCCAGGAGGAAAAGCCCAAACAAGCCAACAATCAAACTAAAGTACACAACTCGGGAGGGAAGGGGATGGGTGGGAGCAGTCAGGGAGGGGAGGTGGTGGGTGGACCCCGGAGGAAACACAAAGATGGGAAATATATATATATATATATATATATATATATATATAGTTTAAAAATAATAAAAATAAAGACCATCTTTAAGGTTACGAGGTGGGCATTTTTTCAGGCAAATTTCCAGGGTTTTGCGTTTCCCACAGATCCGCAGTGACACCCACTGGCAGTGCACGCCTCAAGGAAACACACTCCCTTCAGACACTTTTGAAGTCAAGGTAGATAGGAAGAGAATCACATTTCCCCACATCCAGAAATACTGACCGCCCGGGAGCCACGGGAGCCGCGGGAGCCGTGGGAGCCGTGGGAGCAGTGGGAGCAGTGGGAGCAGTGGGAGCAGTGGGAACCGTGGGAGTCATGGGAGCCATGGGAGCTGCTTTCTGTGTACCTCGGCTGAGACCCCAGGGTCTGCAGAGCTCCTCAAGCACAGGCCACCCTCAAAACAAGTCAGAGGGTGACTGGGGGGTTTCCCAGGTCCCAGTGCTATCCAAGAAGCTCCTGGCAGTGCCCACAGGCAGGCAGCGCCTGAGAAACAGGGGGTTCACCAGACTTGCAGACTTACACTCGCAGCTTCTTCCCGAGGCCACTCCACAGAAGAGGTGGGACACGTTTCCCATGCCACCCAGGATGGGCACAGCTGGCAGCAGGGGGAAGCTATGGAACAGAGAGGAGGGAGGGTGGAAGGGGCAGAGAGAAAGGGGAGCTCTCATGCCAGGGCCCAACTTGCACCCTGGTCCTGTAGAGAGCCCGTGGAGAGACATGGAAAGACTCCTGAGAGAGACACAAGTGAGAGACGCAGAGACCCAGGGGGCCTGTCATCTCGCGGTCGCCTCTCCTCCTGTCCCACCTTCCTGGGACCTGCTCAGGGAGCCTTTCCCCATCATTCCTCGCCAGAAGCTGGCTCAGAGTTGAGGGTGGGCTTCCAGGAGGTGGTGGCCCCACCACGTCAGGCCAAGCTTGTCTGCTGGTCACAAGGGGAGGGTATTCTGGGTTTTTTTACTGGGAAACGAATCAACTTTCTTCTCTCTGGTGGGCGCACTTGTCCAATAAAGAGCTCTGTGAGTCGGCTTTGCCTTTGTGGGCACGAACGGCCAGATCCCTGTCGAGCATGGAAGTTTGGGGGTTCTGGGGGCCCCTCAGTCAGCGCTGACATAACCTTAAGTCACCACTTTTTGTAACATTCATGAACAAGCAACAGTCAGAACAGTAGATCTGTTATTATACCAGAAAATGCCTTAATCTGGGGACTTCTCATTTTGCCTATTTTTAAGTAAGAAGACCACCTTCCAGTCATGCTTTGGACTCTTTGTGTTCACCAGGCAATAGTACACATGAACCCCACATTCCAATTATTTCCAGGATAAAAATGTGTCAGGAAATATTCCAATTGTCTAACTTAGAGGGGAAAAATGCTCTTTTCTACCCTGAGAACTTTATCCAAACAGTGAAGCCACAAATATTAAAGGCAGAACACTCGTAGGAGAAGTAAATGGAGCTTATAACACTCAGGATTTCAAGCAGTCAGCAATTTCTTTGACCAAAAGCCATTTTCAAAACCTCAGCAACTGCAATAATAAAAAAAAAGTCACTGAAATGAACAAAATGAAGACAATTTGAGTCCAAACATCCCAAATAAGTTTGCATCCCCAATGGTTTAAGGGGATATTTCTGTATCCACAGTCCCTTTATTTCAAAATCAAGTCATCAGTAAACTTTGTTTTTGGTAGAGAGGTGAGCCCTTCCCCCACCAATAAAAAAATAACTGGAATCAAAGGGGGAATCACAGTAGCTTTAACTGTGGGCAGGGAGAGGGTGGCGGGGGGGGGGGGGACACATGGAGAAAGATGTGCCAAAGATTACTCACAAACTTATTTTTCAGAAGGATTATAGCTCGGCTAAAATTCCCCCCACCTACCCCTTTCGAATATTTCCCTTCACATTTCACACAGCATTCCTGAGATGTTCGTGGAGATATTCAGATAGCTGTATTAAGAAACAGCCAACAGAGAGAGACTCAGACTCCACTGACAAAGGTTCTAGGTCTTAAGGCCCCACATTTAGGATCCTGAAGCCACCTCACAATTTCGCATAAGCAACTTAATCTGTGCACTCAACAGCACCTGCTCCATTTCTAGACCTTTCCGTTAAATAGAGGAAAAGGCTGACGTCATCATTTCCACCAGCTGGTGGTTCGCCAAGGAGCGCTACTTGCTGCACGTCTCAGTCCTGACTTGGACCTCTCCCTGGCAAGATCTGGGTATGAGTATGTGTAGCTGGGGGGTGGGGAAGGTTGCCCTGAGCAGTCCACGTCCAATGCCCCCAAATTGACAAATGGTTTGAAAAAGCTGTGGCCTATGTACACGATGGAATATTATTCTGCAGTCAAAACTGACAAATATGAGGCATTTGTAATAGCATAGATGGACCTAGAGGGAATCCTATTAGCAGAAGCAAGTTAGAAAGAAGACAGAAACCAGATGATCTCACCTATAGATGGGCTAGAGGAATAACAAATAAAAGGCCAAGGAAAAGTCAAAATAAGCTGACAACAAAACTGGGGCAAGCAGCTAGGAAGGAAGTAGGGGAGGGAGAAATCAGGGAAGGAGGAGCACAAAAGGACCAAGAGGAAGGCTCAGGGGTGATAAGGTGGAGGGAGAACCCTGGGGAATGCAATGATGTAGTGCATACATATGCATATGCATATGCATACACACACACACACACATATATAAACATGTAAATGAAAAATGATCAATTAAAAAATATACAAAAAATCTGGAGACCACATGCTAGCTTGGTGACCAGTTCTTTCTATAGGAACTCTGAAATAAGAACCAAAGCAATACTTAAGTATTTATTTTTTAAGTATTTATTTTTTATTTATTTTGTTAAGCCAGGCATGGTGGTGTGCACCTGTAGTCCAAGCGCTGGGAGGCAAGAGGCCAGGAATCACATAAGCCCGCAGGTTCAAGATGACCCCAGGCAACATAGCGAGACCTGGTTTCAAAAAAGCACCCAGGCACAGTGGCAGGCACCTGTAATCCCAGCTACCTGGGAGGTTGAGGCTGGGAATCGCTTGAGTCCACGGGATCAGAACTACCCCGGGCAATACAGTGAGAACTAGTCTCGGAATTTAAAAAAAAAGAATTCATTTTTAAATCCAGCTAATAATTTCAAATTAATGATTATGCAACAGCAAATTTTATTGAAAATAAAAAAGTATGTCCATGCCCAAGAATCCCGGCAGAGGCTGTTCCTTCAGCTCTGCCAGTCACTTCCCACATGCTCCCCTGTGAGATGTGTCCCCGGCTTCTCACAAAGCCTGTTCCCTTTCATTGCCACCCCCCAGAAGCCTGCGTTGTCTGCACTGACACATTGAAAGTCCCTTCTCTCCCTACTGTGTTTCTGTCTGCTCTGCAAGGCTTTCGGGGCATTGGGTTCCCATCCACAGTGAGGTCTGGTTTCTCCCCAGCATCCACCCTCCTGGTCCCAAGGCCCACAAGGAGTTTCTCTTGGTCTCATTTCACATCTAAGTAATCAACAGTGACAGCCACGAAGTGACTGCAGTATTTTAATAAGCATGAGTCGAGCTTCGGCGCGGACAGCCAGCCAGGATCGCTCTAAAATCCAACGACACACGTGATAAAAGAGGGGTTTTACTGTCCGACCTATAAATACTTGTGGGGAGAACCTGACCTTCTCCTTTCCTCTCACAAAAGTGACAGCATGTTCTGCAGGAAAATGAACAGCCTCATGTGAAGCCCTCTGCTAAGAAGGAGCCTACACGTGGCATGTGTTAAGCAGATAAAGCACAATACAAAATCCTACCATCCGGATGGTGGTAACTGTACGAAAGAGATGCCCAGGGAAAATGCTGGTGCAGAGACGAAATGTGGGGATCTAATGGGTTTGTTTCTTTCTACTTCCTAAAAACCTAACTATTGTGCTGTGAGCATGGAATACTGCTATGATTCAAGAAGTGACTACTTTCCCCTATGAGATGTAGTTAGCATGACAGTATGTTTACAGCCTTCTCTGGCATTTGCCCCAATCCTACTCTGCCAGCCCAGCCTGGCACAGCAGGCACCGCACTGTCTAAGCCTGAGCGTCGAGGCTTCCGAAACAAGGTGGGCAAACCAGTCGATGCCATCGCTGCCTCCACTGCTGGTTCTATGCCCCTGCCACGCCCCCAGAAGAAAAGCTGCAACATGCCTCCACAGCTCTTGTTTCAACACATCCATTTATCATGCCCTCGTTTTGCCAAAGGTCACGCGAAGCACAGTTGGAGCCAAGTTGGTCTCAAATCATCTCAGTGCAGATCATCACGGACTCAGCATCACAGGAAGATCAGTTTCTGGACAAGGGTGACCGACTCTGTCTACACCACCTCCCTCCCGCTCTCGTCTGTCACTTGCTGAGAGCAAGGATGGCACCTTCCAGAAGCTTCTGTCATTCGCCTGAGACACGGATACTCGTATTTCACAGGCCTCATTCACGGCCCTTCATTCACGGTGCTCGAGCGTGAACTCGACTCTAGAAATCTTAATTTCTAGCCAGGCACATGGCCTCATCTGTCAGATCTAACCTTACAAAAAACAGAGCCGGACGGGCAGTGACAAATGAAGACGTTGCCGCTGGGTGGTGTTGCAGGAGCTTCTGCATCTGTTTGCAGCTGCGACTCCAGGTGGATGACCAGCCGGAGCCCACTGCCCCGTGGGCCTTCCCAAGGCCCGTCCCTCGGTCCTGCTAGATGTCCATTTCCCCCTCCTTAGGCACAACTAGGCTTTTCTTTCTTAACTGAATCCTGTTCATCTGAACCAAATGGATCCTTCTTTCCTTCCGAGTTTCTCTAGTGACCCGTTTCATTTCTCTTCCCTGCCTCCAAACGTTGCCCTCCCTGCCCAATCTAGCTGCCCAGGAACGTGAGGTGATCCATGTGATTGTCGGAGCAATCAGACGCCCCCCTCCCACCAGCTGATGTTCTCCCCTTCGAGCAAAGCCCTAGGCCCTAATAGCCCCTACAGCGAGCAGGCCCAGTCCAGCCCCCTCACAAGGCCACTTCAGTGTCCCCGTCACTGAGCTAGTCAAGGGGCCTGGCTGACCAGCCCAGCTCTGAAATAGCCCCCCTGCAGTCAACATCTGCTGCACGTAAACTGCCAACAACGGGGCTCCTTGATGTCCCAATGTGCGAGGAACTCCACATGGAGGGAATTCCGGCCAGCTCTCCCCTGCCAGGAGAGCAAATGAAACAAAAGCAGCTCTCCAGCCATCCCAGGCACACCTCCCCTGGGCAGCAGCCGGTGGGGGGGTGGGGGGGACCAGCTACCTCGGGCAGTTAAGCAGATACAGAGCTCATTCAGTTTCCAGAAAATGCCACTGCAACGGCACTCCCAGCACCGATGAGACTACAGCAAGCTTCCATCAAACCATCGTGAGCAATCCAGACAGCCCAGATACGAATCTCTCCCCCCTCCTTACAGCATTTCCTTAGAGACAGAGTGGAATGTAAGCACGTAGGAGATAACACGGCTTGTGTTCTAACACTTTGGAAGTGGCCTTGGAAAGAGCTGCTTCCTGCCCCAGCGTTGAGTTCACATCTGCCTGTTGTTCCCCGCTCACCACCCCCTGCTCGGTCTCAGAATGTTCTTTCAGAACTTATTATCACTGCCTTTGCATGAAGTCAGGGCAGGTTTTTGAGTCCAAACGTTGACATGGCCCAAAAAAACCAAACGATGGCACAAGGAACCAGCCCTTGCGGCTCTTGGCAGAAATCACTGGAGGGAGGGCAGCTGTGTTTGTCTCCTAGTCCTTCATCACGAGCCCCCTCAGATGCACCCTCCAACCGGGCCAGGCTACCAGGCTCTCCACAAGCTGTGCCTCCTTACCCAGCATGCATCCCGGTCTGTCAGTGGAGTTCTGCAAGCCTAACATCCACATACTCCTGCTACTGAAATAGTTTCAGCAGCCGCACACCTCCTCCAGCTGCAATTCGTCTTGGTAAGCACGCTTCTGAGCTAACATTCCTGGAGGCATGAGGCAATCTACAGAGGGACATGCTCTCTCTCTCTCGCTATCTCTCTCTCTCTGTGTGTGTGTGTGTGTGTGTGTGTGTGTGCATGCAATCGCTATGCCCACAGTGGGCTCCACGCGAAGATGTTTGCTGCCATTTCTCCTTCCTCTTCCTCCCTTCTAAAGGTCAGCCATCACTCTGACCTAATACAGCAGAAGTAGCAAAGGTGCGCAGATGGCTTGACAAGGCTTGTGTTCATGTCTGGTTGCGGTACCCCAAGCAGCACCCCTGGCAGGCCGGTAGCCAGGTTACCAGAAGTACAGCCAACGGATGCTGAGGCAGCTTCCTCCTCACCTGTTCTGTTCTCTAGCGTCTCCCAGCTGTGCTCACTGTGCTGCTGTCTACAAGGTTTCCCTGGTCTCCACTGAGTCCGGCGCCACCAGCCTCCGTGGGTCCTTTGGTAGGCGCCACAGAACCTGAAGACACCGTCTGGGGTGGTTTGGGCTGAAGTGTCTCCACCCTGTATGTGCTAGGGATCCTCACAGCCCATCTAGGGACCCAGACAAGACGCCTGCTGAGAGATGCCAACAGCTCCAGCAGCCCCTTAAAGGTGAACCCCTGAGTCAGCCCAGATGTGTCTGAAGAACCAGGAAATGCCTGGAGGACATTCAGGGGGTGTCTTCGGGGGTCAGGAGCAGGTGAGCATTCCCAGGTGCACAGGAAGCACCATCTTCACCAAGCAGTTGCCTGGTTCATCTGCAAGGGCGCCCACGTCAGACGCACACCCACACGAGCACCTCATCGTCTCCTGGGGCCGTGAGAGCGCACAGGTGCAGTTTCAAGGGTGCCCCCACACACCTGCACAGTGGGTCTCCAAGTAGGCTCCTGTTCAGCCTGGGGCCGCTAGGGGTAGGAGGTAGCTCCAGGATCCCACTCACTCCCCAGCCAGGGACCTCAGTCACTCCCGCTGAAGCTGAGGCTGCCAGTCCTCCATCGCAGGAACAGATAAGACAGGACAAGCCCCAGCCAGCACCTGGTTCAGAGTAAAAGACTCCCCAGGAAAGGAGCTGATGGCTTTGTTTGTTTTGATGTGTTTTCAGATTAGACCTGGAGATTGAACTCCTGGAGTCACCACGTGACAAGTGACGATGCAGAGAAACCTGGCAGGTGTCAAGAACTTGACAAGCCTCCCAGGAAGAAACTCAGATCCATTTCTGCCTGGCCCCTGGATACCCAGGTCTGTGACAGAGATGGGTCCAGGGGAGCACTATTGTGGCACTTACCCAAAGCCAGAGAGTCTGGGTCTTGGTGTTCATTCAGCGGAGCCGCCAGGCTTTGCACACACTGGGGAAGAAGACATGGGAGGGGGGTTTCAGGAACTGCGTACCACCCCATTTTTGCAAATTGGAAAACCAAGCATGGAAAACATCTATAAAGACGCATTGCACGTCCCCCCACATGTAAGCAGAGCTCCTCTTAGAGTGAATATTATTTCAGCCCTAAAAATAAGGAGCAGATCCATCCCAAGCTGCAACATGCCTGAAGCTATCACTCGGCAATTTTATTCTCAGAGCATCTCCCAGGTTGATGCCTGCGATTGCGCTGTTGGCAGCCAACACCTACAGATGCATCTTCAAGGACAAATTTGTTTTGGAAAATGCATTCAATCATCCTGTAGCTACGACGACAGACAGAGCTACGCTGGGTCAGAGAGATGAGAGCTTGAAAAGTCAATCAAGGAAATAATTTCCTATGACTTGGGTTACACCTCTGGCTTATATGCTCACGGGGGGGGGGGGTCCTTTCTTTTTAATTATCACTAGATCTTCAATGCTGAGGGAAAAAATGTACAGAAGAAAAGGAGATGGGGAGTGCTTACCTTTACATCCTCTTTCTCAGGAGGTGAGCTGCCAGCCACCAGACTCTCAATCTCTGGAAAAGAAATAATTCACATCAGGATATACTGATAGGAGCTTTTTGCTTAAAAAAAAAAAAGAGAGAATGAGAAACAGATGATGAATATAAACAAGTTGCCCGGAGTCCAGTCCACAAAGCGAGGTTTATAGATGAGGTTTCTTAAAAGATTAGCTCTCCCCAGAGCAGCCTAACAGCCCCATGCCAGGCTGATGTGTGCCAACCAAGACACGTCTTACAAACAAGCCAGCAGCTCTCATCAGAAATCCTGAGGAGAAAATACAATTAAATAAATGCCCTAGCCTGCGACGAACGACGGCTCCCTCACTGAGAACAAGACAGAGTCCAGAGACCGAGGAAGTGCCACACATCTGTTCCCTCAAATGCCACCGACCTCCTCTGTCGCCAAAGAGGGCAGCTCGGCGGAGGTGAGCGCTGGCCTTTGCTCAGCTCCGAAAGCTGGGAGGAGCCAAAGAGCCCGGCACCCACCTCGGACTGGTCAGGTTGACCACCCCCATGGCCCTGCGCGCTGGACACAGGCTTCCTGGAAATGCCAGCGGCTGAGACATTCTGGGCTGAACAGGAAGGTTCACTTATGAGCATTTTTCTCTGTCTCAACTGATTAGTTTTTATGCCCAATACTCAGTTGTCTGTAAACAAGAGCCGCTGTGGTGGAAAGAGTCACCCAGAGCAGGTTGGGGCCTGGGGAAAGAGGTACTGGGTACTCCTAGCATGGCAGAGGGTGTCACAGTGTTTGGGTAGACACTGACATAAAAAGAATAATGCATGCACCATCCATTAACAACTACAATAAACCCTGACCCTGAATCTGCACTAAGACAAGATCCTCTTCTGAAGCTGTCACCATGCCCTGCCTGATGCTGATTTCTGAGACAACCTACCCATTTCTCCTACAGGTATATCAACTAGACCATTGACAAGCCTCCTCATCACCAACGTCACCTGAGGCCACAAGTCTCAAGCAGGTTTATTCAAGCTCTCCTGACTGATTAGAAATGACATCAGGATACGGGCCATTCTACTGGTGTGAGGTGGCATTTCAGTGTGGTTTTGATTTGCATTTCCCTGATGATGAGTGATGTGGAGCCTTTTCTCATCTCCCTGTGGGCCATTTGTATCTTCCCTTTGTTTTTGTTTGTTTGTTTGTTTTGTTTTATTTTTAACATTTTTTAATTTTATTTTTTAAAATTGATTGCATGTATATATATATTGCATCATTGTCTACCACGAGGTTCTCCCACTACCTTATCTCCTGTGAAACAGCTTAATCGCTTGTACCCATAAAATTTTTCTTATCCATTTGTTTGTTTGTTTTCCCTTAGAAGAAGAGTCTTTTTAGAGCTTCTCCTCATTTTCTGACAGGGCTATACCAATGTAAAATAAAATAATCTAATAAATTAAAGATATATTTAAAAAAGAAAATAAAATGAGGGAAACTATGTGGAAATCAAAAAAAAAGAAAAAGAAAAGGAACAGGAACTTTTGCCCAGGCTTGGGTTTAGCAAGAGCGTCAGGTGTTCCTTCCTGAGGCGCTTCATGACAAGTCATGATGATGATGATGCGAGGTTGGAAGAGAGGGTCCAACAAAACCACGGCCGTGGAGTATTTTTAAAAATCTGCATCACAATAATTTTCTCCTTCCTGGCGAGCAAGAGTTGCAGCGAAACACGGCTCCTGAATTCAGGATGCATCTGAGCATCGATGAGGAAACGTGAAAGGCACCAGCCTCCAAGCCATGTGGGCCCATCAGTTTACCTTCAGTGTCCAAGACAGGACAGACATGAGGCCTAAGCTGGGCAGCTCTAGAGACCCCCGATGCACACCCCAGTGAGGCCTCCGGGTGGCAGCAGAGTGACGTGTCTACACTCCATGACTCACTGGGGCCGTGGTGGGCAGGTGGGCAGGGAGTGGAGACAATTGGAGCGGGTTGAAGCCATCACCCCTAAAATCACCACAGTGATGTGAACCAGCTTTACCTCAATTAACAGAATGGTGGGAGAGAAGAGTGGGAGTTAAGTGCTGAAGTCTAAACACTGGATTTGGACTGAAATCCAGTGATTTGGGGTGAAAGCTTTTCACCCCACTGCATGGATGCCGAAACGATGTGACGCATCTACTGGAGTGCTTGTCGCACCCTGCAGCATGGTAGGGCTTGACTTAGAAATCCGTGACCTTGTGAGCAAGTGTTGGTGTGGATGTGGGGAGAAAGGGACGCTCTTACGCTGCTGGTGGGGATGCAAACTGGTCAGGCACTATGGAAGGCTGAGTGAAAGACCCTCAAACTGCTGAACATGGAGCTGCCATCCATGGGATCCAGCCATCCCACTGCTGGGAATCTACCCAAAGGACACCAACACAACTCATTCAAAAAGACACCTGTACCCGATATTTATCGCAGCTCTATTTTCATAGACAGGACATGGAAACAACCCAAATGCCCCAAAACTGACGAATGGGTCAGAAAGTTGTCATCTATGTACACAAAGGAATATTATGCATCAGTGAAAGAAGACAACCTTATGTCATTTGCAGCAACAAAGGTGGAGCTAGAAGGAATCATGTTAGCAGAAACAAATCAGAAAGAAAAAGACAGAAACCAAATGGTGTCACTAATATATGGGACATAGGAAAAATCAACACAAAGCCAGGAGGAAAAGTCAAACAAGCTAACAACCAAACTGTACACAACTTGGGGGAAAGGGGTGGGAGAGGGTGGGAACGGTCAGGCAGGGAAGGTGGTGGGTGAACCCCAGGGATGACAAAGATGTGAAATTTATATATAAATAAATTATTTAATATAAAAAATAAAAGAAATGTTGCTTCCCCTGAAAATCCAAAAAGAAAAAGAGAAATACCGGATGGTCTCACTTATAGGAGGGATAGAGGGAAAACAAACAAACAAATGGACAAGAAAAATTTAAAACCGCCAACAGAACTGAAGCATAGAGCAAGGGGGGAGGTAAAATCGGGGGAGGGGCACAAGACATTAAGAAGGTTCACGAATGATAAGGTGAAAGGAGAACCTTGGGGTAGACAATAATACAGTATGTGTGTGTGCAATCAATTAAAAAAAAAAAAGAATTGGGCCGGGCATGGTGGCTCGTGCCTGTAAGCTTCAACCTATGAAGCGGCCGGGGCCAGGGATCGCGGTGAGTCCCTCCTGGGGCCCATAGCAAGACCTAGTTCCAAAAAACTAGCTGGGTGTGGTCGTGCACCTGTAATCCCAGCTACCTGGGAAGCTGAGGCTGGGGATTGCTTGAGTCTGTGGTACGCCGGACAATGAGAGCCTGCGGTTCCACAGGCAAAAATAGCGAGACCTAGTCCCAAAAAAAAAAAAAAAAAAAAAGTATTGTGGGGCCCTAAAACCCTAAAAGTCTGGGAAGTGGGAATCAAACCAAAGTGTTAAGAAAGGGAGTGGAACCAGAACCAAAGTTCCAACAGACGCATCTTCATCAACGTGAAGAGAAACGCAAGTCTTGATTGTGCCCATCACAAGACACTCCTGAAGGCCACTTCACAGAACATGCTCTCCATAAGCACGACGCTGATTTTCTTTTTATTTTTTCCTTAAAATGAAAATGCAGCAAACCATTTTTCAAAACTATAGTCTAACGTGATGCCTGATTATGAAAGAAGAGAAAGAAAACTGTTGGCATTGGCTGAGGTAAAAATACTTCTTGGTTTTTACTCCATGAAATTCACTTGGTCTTTGACCATAGAGCTCAAAGACACTTTTAAAGCAGAATAATTCTTTTGATTTATTTTATAAAGAATTATTTATAATTCTTGCTTTAATTTAAAGAATTTAATTTAAAGAATTATTTAAATTCTTGCTTTTAATTTAAAGAATTATTTATAATTCTTTATAAAATAAAGAATTTTTATAAAGATTAAATAAAGGGAATTCCCCCCCCCACCATCCTTCTAGCCATCAACCCCATCTTTATTAGAATTTTAAAGTATTTTACTTAGTCGAATTGCCTATTACCTAAGGACAAATACAAGTCTTGGTCATTCTGACTTGCTGCACAATACATAATTCCCTTGAATTCCTTCCATGTTGATGCAAGGGGCAATGTTCTGTCATTCCTTATGACTGAATAGTATTGCCTACAACATACTCTTGACGGCTCTGTTGGTGACCTCCCTAGCTACTGGTGCTGCAGTAAACACCACAGACCCATGGTTTGAGCAAATGGTTTCACATTTTTCAGATGCCCATGAGCAGAGCTGTTAGGTCACCTAGTATCTCCATTGCCAGCATCTAAGACAAACGTGGATTATTTTCCAGAATGGTTAGAGACCACATTCCCTCCAGCAGCAGAATGGGTCCCTCTTCTGCATCTTACCTAGCACGGTTTTCTCTCCATACATGCCATTCCTAACAGACGTGAGATGCTATCTCCTCCTGCAGTTTCCTATCTCCTCCTTCAGTTCCCTCACTGACACAATAAACATTTGTCTGAAGATCTGCTGGCCTTTCTGGAGATCCTCTTTGGTGAATGAGCAGTCCGGCTCTGCTGCCCATTTGTTCACTGGCTTATTTATTTTGTTGTTGTTGTACATTGTCCTTTTTCTAAACATCTTGCATTTTAACCACTTTTTGGTTGCGTGATGTATGAATATTTTCTCCCAGTCAGAAAGATACTTTTCAATCTACTTGTATTTTTTTTCCACTGTGAAAAAAAACCTTTCAGTTAAAAGTAATCCCAATTGCTTCTTTCAGCTTTAAATAGCTTGCTATAGGGGTCAACTCTCCAAAAACAATGATTCAGCATTTCTAAGGAAACTGTACTTCCAGCATTGACTCAGAAAAATAGTGCACACTTTATTCAAGATGGCTAATAGAAAAGACTGTTATCTGATAGTGCGATTTGCAGTAACAAAGACTGTGCCCAATCCTTATAGATAAGCTTGCATTCCAGCTTCCTGGCCCTCCCAAATAGCTGGCTTTCCTATATTGGCTTTCTGTATTTTCCCTTATACTCTACCATGATTTTGTTTCATTTTCAAACAAATACCACACACAATATTGACGCAGACAATTCTTCATAAAATGTGTAGCTCATTTTTTTTAAATAAATTTCAAAAGTCTAAAACCTTTATCCTAATATCATGAAAAATATTTGCAACAGTGTAAAATTCAGGATAATTATCTTTACTCTAGGATGATACAGAACTGTATCTTAGAACTTTTAAAGAATTTGACACTCATTCTACCAGCGCTTAATTAAACAGCTCGGGGAGAGTTTCTGCTAAATTACCAGGATTCTCTTACACTCACCCAGTGTACCACCAACACACAGTACAATCAAAACACCCATTGCTATGGCAACCTTCAGCAGCTAATGCTATCAGTAACTCTGGTCTGCTCCTTCTTAAAGGGCTATGAATCCTGCCTTCAAGGTCCATGCAGCAGTAAGGATTACCTCCTCTAATCAAACTTACCAAGCTTAATAAACATGTTCTTTTATTGCTAAACGACATCAAAAAATGGATGGATCAAAAAATCATCTCTAATAGTCATAGTCAATGACACTGCAACAGGAAATGGTTTTCAAAATGCTAAGTAGCTCCGAGATACTATGTCCTGTTAAGACACAAGTTCACCCCACAGATCTAACTCAAGTTTTACTGTCTCTTTTTGCATGTAGGGAGCGACCATGGAAGCTAAAATGAAGCAAAGAAAACATTAAAAATCCATATCATGGGGGAGGTGGGGCAGGGAAAATAGGTCACAAGAAATGAAATGACAGGTGGTTTGGGATTCTCCCTTCACAACCACTTGCACAACATGTGAGGACTCCTCTGACAGCGAGGCCAGAAGAATCATGATGACCATGATCAGAGCCCTCAAAGCTCCATTACCCACTCTCAAGTCCATAGGGTTACATTTGCTCCTCTGCCTGCCCCCCCCCAAGGCCCAAAGGAAATTGAAGTTGATTTATTATTATTATTATTATTATTATTATTAATGAAGAATTATTACAGATAAACAACATGAAAAAATCTGAAATAATAAAATACATAGAAGAAAACAGAGGGAAAGCCATCCCATGAATTCCAGAAGTATCTTTGAGGATTCATCCCCAGCAGCAAAGAGAACATAAAATACTGGGATCCCACCAAACTGAGATGCTTCTGCAGAGTCAAAGAGGCAGTAACCAAAATGAAAACACACCCTCCTGGATGGAACAAGTATTTGTTCACCTTCCATCTGACAGTACTGTCAAAGACCTACAAAGACCTCATACAGCTCAACAACAACGAAAAATAACCTAACCAGATAAATGGTCAGAATTGCTAAATAGACACTGCTCCAAAGAAGATGTACAATGGCCAACAGGCACATGGGGGAAAAATGCTCGCCGTCACTTATCAGCAAAATCCAGATCAAAAGCACAATGAGATAATGAGATATCACCTAATACCTGTGAGAATGGACTATATCAAAAAGACTAGACACAACAAGTGTTGAAGAGGATGTGGAGAAAAAGAACTCCTATGCTGTTGGTGGTAATGTTGACTGGCTCAGCCCCTGTGTAAAGCAGTGTGGAGATTCCTCAAAAGACTAACAGTGGATCTTCCATATGATCCAGCAATTCCACTCCAAGGAATCTACCCAAAAAATACAAAAACACTAAACCTGCTCCCCTTTGCTCACAGCAGCTCTATGTACGATAGCCAAGATGTAGAAAAACCCCCAAACAAATGAGTGTGTCAAGAAAACGTGGTGGGTGGAACTACACAGCAATCAAAAAGACAAGCTCCTGCTATTTGTGGTAACACCCATGTAGCTAGTAGGGATTAGGTGATGTTAAGTGAAATATACCAGAAGAAGATACATGTCAGATGCTATCACATAGATGTGGAATATACAGAAACCTATCAAAGAGTCAAAGACAAACTTTTTTTTTTCTTTTTGAGACTAGATCTCATTATGTTGCCCAGTACAGTCCTGATACCACAGACTCAAGCGATCCCCAATCTCAGCCACCCAGATAGCTGGGATTACAGGCATGTGCGCCACCACATCCAGCTGCTTTTTTGAGACCAGGTCTCACTCTATTGCCCAGGGTAGTCTCGAACCCATGAACTCAAGTGATCCCAGACCTCTTGCCTCCCAGCACTTGGACTACAGGTGTGTGCTACCACACCCAGCTAAAAACAAACTTTAAAATCAATCCTTGCAAACTGACCATAGAGCTGAAGCATCTAAGAAGGAAGGGGAAAAGGAAGAGAGAGAAGGAGGGTTGAGACTGAGTGGGGGAAGGGAAGTACAAAGGACTGGGGCAGAGAAGGATGGGTCCCTTGGTGGGAGAGAGGAGAAATTCCCATGCTCAGACAACCCCAAAATGTGTTTTACAATATAATCATTATATTTATACTCCAATTCTTTCTAAAGGAGTTTAAGACATTGTTTTTGAAATATGCAATGTTTGAATTTAAATCATTTGTAACACTTTTTTTTGAATCACAAAATTAATTGTTTATGGAAACGTGGAAAGGACTAAGAAAAAATATCAATAAAACTTCCATTAACACTTGAGTACATATGCTTCCCCTATATATGATCTTCTGTAACAGTTTAATAGCAGTGAGTTCATATACAACACTGCTCACCCATTGAAAGTTTATGAGTCAGAGTTGTGTGACCAACACCATAATAAATTTTAGAACATTTTTATCATGCAATGAGGAACCTTATAGCTATATAGCACTCACAACCCGTCCTTGCCCATCTGTCTTCACCCCACTCGAGGCAGGCACCACTGTTGCAATGGATTGGTCTGTTTTAGATATTTCCTATAGCTGGAACAACACAATATATGCTCTTCTATGGCTGGTTAATTTCACATAGCATAATATTTTCAAGGTTTATCCTTTAAAATATATATATATGTGTATATATATATATATATATATATATATATATATATATTTCACATCATTGTGATCCCTGGAGGTGTCACCCACCACCTCTCCTCTCTGGCCACTCCAGCTGGTCCAATCCCCCTCCCCAGTTGTGTACTTTTGTTTGTCCATATATTAGTGAAACCATTTGGTTTCTGTCTTTTTCTTTCTGACTTGCTTCTGCTAATATGATTTCTTCTAGGTACATCCATGTTACCAAAAAATCGTCAAATTTGTCATTTTAGTTGATGTGTAATATTTCATCGTGTATATATCAGTCATCTATCTTGAGGCATTTGGGTTGTTTCCATGTCCTTGCAATTATAAATGGTGCTGCAATAAACATCCGGGCACAGGTGTCCCTTTGTATAAGTATTGAGGTTTCCTTTGGGTAGATTCCCAGAAGAGCGGTTGCTGGGTCAAATGGTAGCTCCAGCTTCAATAGCTTGAGGGTTTGAGTGTCAAGGTTCATCCTTGTTGTGATGTATCCATTCTCCATTCCTCTTTATTAACAACTATTACCCCACTGCACAGCCAGGCCACATCTGCATATCCACTCCACAGCTGACGAACTTTGGGGCTGTTTCCAAGTTTGGACAGTTATGAATTTAGTTGCAATGAACATTTGTGGACAAGTTCTTGTGCAAAGATGTATTTCCATTTCTCTTGAGTATATACCTAGGAATGTAACTGCTGACTTAAAGTGTGACGCTATGTTTCATATGTTCTTATAATAGAGATTTTTCTGATATCTCTGGTATGCCTTCCCTAGCCAGAAAATCTCAAAGAATAGAGATGGGGGGAGGGGGGAGATCTCCAACCTAATGTTTGCATAATTTATAAACAAGGCAGAAGCTCTAAATCACTAAGTTGCACATTGAGGCCAGAGCATCGTTTCCCTGACTGAATCAACTGCTTGTCTCCCATTAACAGTTCATAGGCAAGCTAGATGTGGTGGCATGCACCTGTAATTCAAGTTCTGGGAGGCAAGAGGCTTGGGATCCCTTGAGCTCGCGGGTTCAAGACTACCCAAGGCACCATAGTGAGACCTGGTCTCGAAAAAGCAGCCGGGCGCAGTGGTGGGCACCTGTAATCCCAGCTACCTGGGAGGCTGAGGCTAGGAATCACTTGAGTCCATGGGTTAGGGACTACCCCAGGCAACA
This sequence comes from Uropsilus gracilis, assembly GCA_004024945.1. NCBI lineage: Eukaryota > Metazoa > Chordata > Mammalia > Eulipotyphla > Talpidae > Uropsilus > Uropsilus gracilis. Next base: position 41,771 of record PVHY01010643.1, read on the forward strand.
TAGCAAGACCTGGTCTCAGAAAAAAACAAAACAAAAATAGTCCATAGGCAATACCCAAACAAGAGTCCCCTTCCCACAGCTCCCTCTCCCACAGCACACAGATGTCAAGAGCCTTGACACATGGCTGCTGTACCTCACATCACAAACACATCAGCAGAGCGCACACTCTGCTCACCACTGCCACACCAGGAGCTGTGTCCCCATATCCCGGCACAAGCACAGTCAGCACTTGTTAGGAGTCACATGTGGCATGAAGAAGAAACTGAGACGGAAGAGATGGAGAGCGATCTGGGAGGCCAGCCCCCAGAACGGGAATCCCGGGAAACATGTCCAGGTCCCACTTGAATGAAGTTGTGAAGTCCCTCAAGACCCAGCCAGGAAATGTTACAATAATGTCCTGAGGAAGGAGCAAAGCATACGTGACATGCAGCAGGGAGGATGCAGGGAGGATTTACCTGTGGGGACAGTCATTACTAATAGGTCATATGTTTCTTGGGACATTCAGAGAGGTCAGGAAGCTGGGTGACAGGGGAGAGATGTGCTGTTGCCACCCACTAGTGTGCCAGAGGGGGCTAGAGATAGGAGGTGTTCCTCTTGTCTGAAGCTTTATTTCTCTACCCGCTTCCACGTTCCACAAGCACTGTCTCCACCGGCCACGAGTCACACTCATGGTGGACACGCAGTGGGATAGCACTGGCTGCTGGTCCACCACAGATGCTCATCAGGGGAACTGAGGTCTGCGTCTTCTCAGCTGAGCCTTCCATGATGTGAGCACTGAATGACACACCCACATCACCACTTGCACAAAACACAGCCAATTCATGGCAAAGCTGAGGCCTTCAGGAGCATCTGCTCAGGGCTAACCGGTGTCATCCAGACGTGCATGCATGCAAGTCACAGTCGCCCATCCTAAGGGTTCTCTGAGCACGTGGAAGGGAGCTCCTTTCAAGGCAGGGGTGTCCTTGAGTGTCCCTTTCGACCACACAGATGCTGAAAGGACCAGACCGGCCACCCGCAGGTGAACTAGCCAGCTGCTCTGCGCATGAGCAGTGGGGTCGGTCAGGGCAACGCTGAGCCTGAGCTCTGAATGATGAGGCAAGACGTGTCCTTTCTCTGTGCCTCCACGTCCTCGTGTGCGAAATGGGAGCTATTGGCTCCTGATGCCCCAAAACATCCCTCTCATGACCGCTGGAAGAGGCATTCCACGAATGCACATGCTCCTTCAGCAGCAGCGGCGGCCCTGTCACCCAGCACGGAGCCTGGCGGGGGGGCCCCCACGATGCTGGGGTGAGAAACAATGAGAGCAGGGTCTTTCTTTGCTACATCACCGATGGGCATGCAGAACAAGCTATTGTTTGACCAGAGAAGTCAGTGCGCAGGTGGAAACAATGTCTGCCTGGACGGCAGCTAGATTTGGATCCACGGGTTCCTTTTTCTTTCACAAGAAGGAAGATCCTCTGGGCTGCTGAGAGCTGCTACCTCAGCCCTCAAGAACGAGCTGTTTTCCTCTCTCCTTTCAGCATGGAGCCCGTGTCCAATCCAACTCTGCATTTCCTTCTTAAGGGGATGGAGAAAATAATGTATGGGAAGAAGTCTACTGAATAAGGCACTAATGACCCAACAGTCAAGAGAGCAAATCGCACAGGTTTTTTTTTTTTTTAAATAAGAAACAACAAGAACATGAAGCCGTGGAGCAGTCAGTGACATTGCAATGGTTTCTCCGCCCTATGTCCTCAAAGATGCCAGGCAGGAACCAATTTCCCTAAAACATCAAGAATGGACTGGGCTGTGTGGGAGGTGCAGGTTATCTGAATATTTGTGGTGACCATAGGTAGTTTTTAAAAACACTTCTCCCTCCCCTGCCTCCCCTTCCTCCCAACTGCGTGAGCACTGCTGCTTTAATGGAGAAAGCCCAAGTCATAGTAAAGAAAAGAAAGAAGTAAGATCCAGAAGGGGAGGCTCAGCAGAAATGAGGAAGAGAGACAGTCTCCAAAATGTCTTCTACAGATCACTCCCAGAAAATGCTGAGAGCTGCAAAGGGGACTCTTTCATGATCAACTGAGAGAATGGTTAGTTTGAATAAGGACATACAGCTTTCTTGACTGAAAGACTTACTAGAATCTACAAAACCTGAACTCTATTCTGAACCTCCAATGTGGGTAATTATCAACAGCATTGTCTACCTATGTGGTCAAATAATCCTTATTTTCCAGAGAAGCTTCTACAAGTGGTATTTTCCACAATACTCTTATGAAAATCCTAGGATCAAAGATCAAATAAGGACAAAGGTGGCAAGAAATAAAACAGAATCAGTTGGTAGGTTAATAAATACAAATAATTAGCTTATTGATCTGAATATATTGAAAAGGAGATGACCTTTTGACCATTTAATTCATTTGGAATAACTTCCCTTTGTCCTGGGAGTACAATTACAATCATGAAATTATATAAGCATAATTAGTTCACAGACAATAATAAGGCCATTGATCACTCTCACAGAGACAGCACAGTTCGTTTCCAGACTAAAGTTATGATTGCCTTTTAATAAATGACAACTATAGGCATAAGTTGAGAGCACCCCACCCCCTCTATCCTACCCCCCCAATGACCCAGCAAGACCAGAAACACCTGATGTTTTAAGCTTCTAGTAGACACTAAGGGCGAATTTTGCTTTGGGGTTAGACAAGAAGCAAGTTCTAGGCTCAAAACATTATGTCTTTTAGTTGGGTTTCCAACAAGCTCGTGAATGGACGAAGATCTGTTCATCTGTCTGTACAATCACTTGAGCTGAATACTGCCCTCTGCTGGAAGGTCCGTCAGCGGGGTTTCTGCGACACACTCTGAGGGCATACAAACAAAGGCACTGTCTACACCTGGATGATTCAGGGTCTGAGTATCGGAATTTCTATTCAAATTCTGTTGCTTATCTGTAGGATGACCCATACTGGACTGTCCGCCAAGCATATTAACTCAGCTGCTCTGCCGACCTCTTAACATCAACCTGTGGAAGACTGAGTGTAGGTTCTGTGACAGTTCTGCTTCCTGAAAGGCTGAGCCTACCCAGAGACCTGCCAGGGCAGAGTCGCCCTGCCCCCTTCCCTGACACCCACCTGCCCCTTCAGGAGCACCTAAGTGTCCCTCTCTCTCCTACCTCCCTCCACCGCCTGGTGAGGAGCCTCTTCTGTTTCCTATCAGTGCTCCCTAGGCAGGGCCCTCTCTTTTCTCCTTTCCCTGATAAACTGGCCATTTTAAAGTGTGGAAAATAAAAATAAAATGGTCTCTATCCTCCGTACTTGCGTCAGCCCGCCCAGGGGTCTCTATTAGACCCATTCCCACTGTGTGTCCAGGAACCTCTGCTCCTCACATCACAGCTGTGGGGTTGCCTCTGCCCTCACTGGGTGTCATAAACAGAGTTGATGTCTACATAGAATTGCAAATGCTACTGGGAGCTGGGATAGGACTTTGATTAGCATACTGGCCTGACAGGACCACCCCCCCACCCTAGGAGTTCTCTTGGTGGCAAAACTTAGAAAGATATAAAAAGGCTCGAGAAATAGAGAAAGAGCTTTTTCTTTGGGATGGCAAAAAAGCAGTCATTTGGGATATTCAGCCATTTTGGGAGGAGAGATGGAGGCCAGGTCATGAGACCAAGAGGAGCTTCAGACTGAGCCAGGTTGGAGATTTGAACTCCGTGTTGGAGTTTGCCTTGCTGAGTTTGACTTAGGTGGTTCTGGAGAGACTTGTGTATTAGACTGAGAAGAAAATGAACATGGCAGGCTCTAGTACTATGGAGTTTCTTTCTACTACCTGGAGGAGGACAAGGAGAAGACAGCATGGAGGAGCTGGAGCACGCCAAAGGAGCACGCCAAGGAAAGATGTCTTCAAGCATGTAGAGATGAACTCTGACTGACAGGACCTTGGTGAGATGATCAAGACTAAGAGATGGAGGGTTTTTGGACAATCTATGGAAAGGACTTTGGACAATGTTGAGAAAGGTTTTGGACAATGCTGAAGTAATAGGAGTTTTTCCTCTATGTTTCTTTCTGTCGTAAATAGGAAATTACTTTGTTTAGGAATAAATTAATCTGCACTCTAAGAATCTTGCTCTGGCTTAAAATTATAGTGAAAAGGCTGGGGATGGTGGAAAGAATCCAGAAGTTTGAAAGAGGGTAAATTGAGGCAAACTAGTGCAAGGTTTAAAATGTAGTTTCTAAGTTTTAGGGGTTTTTTTCTGCAGTCTTTGGAGCTGGGAGCTGAAAAGCAACTGGCTGGCATTTGTACAACAAAAAGAAAGGAGTTAGTGAATATGCAGAGTGGCCTGGGAAGGCATTTACCCGCAGGAGGTAACTGCTTTGACTCTGCCTGAGAGAAGCAGGCAGACAGAAAAGATCTAAGTTTAAATTCGAGAGTTGAGCTGTGTTTGAGTTAAAAAGCCTCCTTTTTCTCACCGGTTTCGTGACCACCCACCACCACACCCTGCCACAGACCCAGAGTTCTCTTGGCTAGCGGCTGGGAGTGTCTGTAGTCCCGCTTCCCTCCCCGTGCACCCGTGTTGCACATGCAAAACCTGAAATTTTCCATCAGCTTCTTCTACACTAGTTTAAAGGTCCAGATACAGGATTTTAAAGTAAAAACCAGAATTTTTTTTTTTCAAGAAAAAACAAGGGTAACGGTTTCAATAAAAAGGATGGTATAAAAATGCAGCCAGTGGGCATGGTGATGAGAGGGGGTGCCTACTCTGGTGTCATTGTCTCCTGTTTAAGATTGAAGATTTCAAGGAAGATATGCTAAACTGTAAAAATGGCCTTGATTAGAATTTCCTTTCAGAAGGATACAAGGGAAAGGAAGAAGTAAAACAGGTTTATTTTCTTTGTAATGTTATCGATAATTCAGGAGCTGTTCCTGAAAGGTGGGGAAATAAGGATATATAAAGAGGTTTGAAACAAAGAAAGAGATGGGAATTCAGATTCAGATTGAGGTTTGGTTTCTGCCATTTTGTGGGATGAAGATGTGAGCCATGTGAGCTTGGCCATGTGGCCAAGGCCTGGGGTCTGCAACCTTTGGCTGGCCCAGGCTAGGAGCATGTGTGCTAAAGGCAGTTAGGAGTTTGCAGATTTAAACTCCATGTTGGAGTTTGTTTTGCTGAGTTTGACTTGTGTCTGGAAGAGACCATGCGAAAGTTAGGCCTGAAAAGAAAGTGAACTTCGCTGGTTCTGGTACTAAGGAGTTTCTTCTACTACCTGGAGGAGGATGACAAGGAGAAGACGGCATGGAAGAGAAGGACCACGCCCAAGGAAGATGTCTTCGAAAACATGGAGATGAACTCTGACTGATATTGGTGAGATGATCAGGACTGAGAGACTGAGAATTTTGAGGCAATCTGGGAAAGGACTTTGGACAATGTTGAGAAAGGTTTTGGACAATGTTAAAGTAATTTGGAGTTTTACTTACATGTTTCCTTCTGTAGTAATTAGGAAAGCACTTTGTTAGACATAAATTAGGTTTGTTTTTTGTTTTTTGAGACTAGGTCTTGCTATTTTTGCCTGTGGAACCGCAGGCTCTCGTTGCCCAGGGTACCAGGGTACCACAGACTCAAGCAATCCCCAGCCTCAGCTTCCCAGGTAGCTGGGATGACAGGCGCGCGCCACCACGCCCAGCTATTTTTTTGGAACTAGGTCTCACTACAGGCCCCAGGTGGGACTCAAACCGTGATCCCTAGCTCCGGCCGCTTCATAGGCTGAAGCTTACAAGCACGAGCCACCGTGCCCGGCCTTGTTAGACATAAATTAGTCTAGACTCTGAGAGTCTTACTTTGACTTGGGATTTTGGTGAGAAGGCTGGGGATGATGGAAAGAACACATGAACGTTTAGAAGAGGGCAAATTGAGGCAAGCTAGTCTAAAGTTTAAACTGTGTTTCTAAGTTTTTCTTTTTAGGTCTGAAAGAGGGGAAGAGAGCTAAGAGAAGCTGGTAGCTGATTTTTGCATACCAATAGTAGATGAACAGTGAAGATGCTAATGAACTGTTTGGAGCCTGCTTCCTAGGGAGAAGCAGGCATAGGTATTCTAGTTCAAACCAAAAAGTCTTTTCCCTTTCCACCCAATTTCAGTGGCACCGTAGCCTATAGTCCCAGAAACTCAGGAGATGGAGACAGGAGGACTGCTGGAGCCCAGGAGATCTGGACTGTGGAGTACTGAGCCGATCAGCCCATCACACTAAGTTCAGCATCAATATGGTGACCTCCCGGGGTTGGGGGTCCATCAGGTTGCCTGAGGAGGGTGAAGCAGCCCAGGTCGGAAAATGCAGCCAGCCATGCCCCCAGACATCTGCCTAGGGAAGCCGGGCTCCAATACGGGCAGTGTGATTTGTTGGTAAAACTTAAGCATCACCATTACCTGTGTCTGAAGTAGAGAGGTTAAGAAGCCAGACAGAAGGTTAATCACTTCTCTTGAGACTGTAAATCTTAAGTAGGGCTTGGTTGACATTGTTGTGCTAATGTAACTCCCCCTGCTAGTGCTTCAAGGCCCAGGGAGGGACCACCACTGACCCCGGCCAGAGTGGGACTGACAATCGTAGGGATTCATGATGGAGGGGGAGCAAGGAAAAGGGGAAGATACAAGAGAAAGGTGCAAGGACTGAAGGGAGGAGAATTTGGAGGAGGATCAGAAGATTAGCAGAGGAGAGCTGATCCATCTGGTATCTGGAGCAGGAGCCCAGAGCTGTTAAACTTTTGGGGGTTCCCAGCCTTTCAGTCTTTGAAGGTCAGGAGCTGGATGAAGGCAGAGGAGTTCATCACAGAGTGAGCTGCCCTGAACCTCCTGTTGGTTCTAGAACTCTCTCCATGCCAGCTACAGCAACTCAGGACTGAGACAAGGACGTAACCTGGCTGTTTCAGACTGAATCACACTAAGACTGAGGTTAAACCCACGCAGCAATCTGAGGAGCTGAAGTGGGTTTGAAAGGAACATTCTGTTCTGACCCTTGTGAGGTTGTGGCCTATTAGATTCTCTTAGTCTGTCTTCTCCTATTTGTGAACAACCCCTGTGCTCACCCTGATCACGAATGTTTGATCTCTGGCCAACTGCATGCATGCAGGTGGAAGATACCTCACTGACCAAATTAAAAGGGGTGAACTCCTCCCCCAATAACACCACAAAAGCCAAACTCAACTCCAAGGGTTTTATCAGCCAACCAGAAGTAAGAAACCCAACCTGGTACACGTCAACTGTAAACCCAGCCCAGCTCAGCAGCTGCCAGCAACCCCGACATGAGAGAAAGCAGAGCCTCCGACAGGGTTGCGAGAAGAGAAAGTAAAGAAGCTGCGCTGGTCCGTGGGCAGGCAGGGCAGCTGCAGCTCCCTCAACGACCAGCACATCAAGGGCTCAAGGCGGTATCTCCACAGGAGGCTTGAGCAGGTGGGGTGGGAAGACGGGCAGCCAGTCAGCACCTACTGAAATTGGGTAACAAAACCAGCAAAGCAGGGTATTTAACTAAACTTACAAACAGGAGCAGCTAGTCCTTCCAACCCAGCTACTCCTTAGGTTCATCCCAGCCTGTGCAAGCAGCAGCAAGACCAGACTATACTGAAAGAAGCAAGAACAAGATTTACTAATTAAAAGACAAAGTAGACAAAAGTCACTGAGGGTACAAAGGACCCCTTTGCTAATCTTACCAACCAGTTCAGTCTCTAGTCCCCAAACTGCTCTTGGCTCCCTCAGCCATTTTGTGCGCACATAAAATGGCAGCCATCCCACCCTCAAGCTGGATGAAGAAACCAAGATGGCATCATCGATCCACCTCCAAAAGGCACAGCTCCAACATTCTTTCAGCTCCAACTATAAAGTGGCCCGAAACCAGCAAGACTAACTTGATATAACAGCAGCAGCCACTTCAGACATCTCACAATGAAAACAGCAACATAGCAAATTCTCCTCAAGTCTCCAGACAGTTCCCAAGCTTCAAATTCTCAATGTTAAAACAAGTTATCAAGCACCATGTTTCCAAGTCAGTTCACTCAGGTCACAAGTTTCTCCAGCATGCTCCATAGCACCCCTATCGCTACCTGGGAGCGTCCAGAGCAGGTAGGCACAGTCTTCCCACAGCACCCCAAACAGTCCTCTCCCAAGGTTGCTTTCTAACAAACATGGGCAAAGAGGTCCAGATTCACACCCTGATGGCACCTTCGACATTGCTCTTCCTATCACTGGCCAAAAGCAGAATTGATATCAACCAACGTCAGCATTAGTGGTTTAGGAACAAGGGTCTTGTCCCATTTTTCCAGTCACCCCAGCAGCCAGTGCAGTGGTTCTCAGCCCGGACAAACCTTATTCTTTCATCTGAATAGTTTGTCATGTCCCCTCCACTGTCCACTATGCAATGAACAGCTGACAGAACCTCACTGTCCTCCAGTGATACAGGGTTGTGAGTGATGCAGTTAAAATTTGCTTGGCACCAGAGTACCCTGGTGGGCAGAGTCTGAGAGAAAGACACGTACGTGAGAAGAAGCAAGAAGCGCCAAAAGGCAGATAAAAGGAAGGAGCAAGGACAGAAAAAAGGGAGAAAAGGAAAAAAGGAGATGAGAATGGAGGACTGAGAGCACAGACCCACGTGGCCTGGCCAGAGGAAGCCCCTGGAAGAGTGACCTGGAGGTGGCCAGGAGTCATGGTGACCAGTAAAAGAGTGGCCGGTGTGGAGAGTGTGGCACCGCAGCAAGGTGGCATAGTGAGCTGGTGCCTAGAGATGCCAGGGATGTGGAAAGCTGATTTGTGCATCAGCAATTGTGGAAGAAGTTTGAAGAGCCTTGGAGATGTGAAGTAGCTCTGAACACTGGAGAAGAAGGGAAGAGAAGACACTGGAGGAGGACTGGACATTGCAGGGTGCCTGCAGGCTTGGAGGGGCAAAGGGCGTCATCTTGAACTTGTGTTTGGGACTTTTCATTTTCCCTGTTGAATCCCCTGTTAATAAAATTTCTTGTTCTACTGCACTGAAGTGGTAACTGCTCTTCGCAGGTGAAGGAACCTGGGAGGCAGAAGCCGCATTTTAAAAGGTTTTTTCCCTGTGGCTTGTTGGTTGGCGGCCTCTGCCCCTTTTGACCCAATATTTCACTATGTCTATAGCCCTGTGCTCATGCAGCAACTGTTAGAAGGAAACATTCCCTAAAGCATAAAGGAAAATCACAGACCATGAGATGATACCTATTTTCGATACATAAAACCTTTACCCTAATTACCCTAAAGGACACAGCCATTGGGTCAGCAGCTTGCTAAATACTGGGGGTGGGGATGGGGGGACAAAATCCCAGAAAAGCAGCACAGGAATATTCCAGAACAGAGCTAAGAACGCTCCGCCAAGGCAAAGTTCTCAGTATCAGGACTCTCGGGACAGATCAGGCCCATATGCACATGGAAACAGAGCAGAACCTGAGCTGCTGTCCTAACTGT
>PVHY01010644.1:0-51123 GCA_004024945.1 Uropsilus gracilis
CAAAGAGAAAAACAAAAACCACATAATCATATCAATAGATGCAGAGAAAGCATTCGACAAAGTCCAGCATCCATTCGTATTAAAAGTCCTTGAAAAAATGGGGATTAAGGGATCATACCTCAACATAATAAAAGCAGTCTATGAGAAGCCTATGGCAAACATCATCCTAAGTGGAGAAAAACTAAAATAATTCCAATTAAGTTCAGGAACAAGGCAAGGATGCCCACTTTCCCCACTACTTTTAACATTGTGCTGGAAGTTTTAGCTAGGGCAATAAGGCAAAGAAAGAAAAGGGATACAAATAGGAAAAGAGGAACTGAAGCTATCATTATATGCATATGACATTATTCTCTATATAGAGAACCCAAAAAAGTCCATGGAAAAACTACTTGAAATAATAAACCAGTTCAGTAAGGTAGCCAGATACAAAATAAACACACAGAAGTTGGTAGCTTTCTTATATGCCAAAAACCAAGAAGAGGAAGAAGAAATTTAAAAAAGCCATCCCATTTACCATCGCACCAAAAACTATTAAATACCTGGGAATAAAACTAACAAAGCACAGGAAAGATCTATACAAAGAAAACTTTAAAAAGCTGCTAAAATAGATAGAAGAAGACATAAGGAAATGGAAAGACATCCCCTGCTCATGGATTGGAAGCATTAACATCATCAAAATGGTCATCCTTTCAAAAGCAATTTACAGATTCAATGCATTTCCCATAAAAATACCAATGACATTCTTTAAAGAGATAAGAAAAAATTAGATAAGTTCACATGGAATAACAAAAGACCTCAAAAATCAAAATGCTTCTTGGCCAAAAAAAGAGAGAATGGAGGGCCAACTATCCCAGACCTCAAGTTATACTACAAAGCCATAATAATTAAAACAGCATGGTACTAGTACAACAGACAATCAGCCCAAATGTACAGAATTGAGAGCTTGGAAATAAAACCACATGTATATAGTCAACTATCTTTGACAAAGGGGAGGAAGATTACATTGGAGCAAAGATACCCTCATCAATAAATTGTGCTGGGAAAATTGGATTAAGACCTGCAAAAATATGAACAAAGACAACATCCTGACACCTTGTACAAAAACCAATTCAAAATGAATAAAAGACTTAAATGGCGGACCTGAAACCATAACATACATAGAAAAAAACTTGGGAAAAACCCTCCATGAAGTACAATTCAGAAATTCCTTTCTGGAAAAATCTACTGGTGGCAAAATATTGAAGGAAAACATAAACAGATGGGACTACTTCAAACTAAAGAGCTTCTGTACAGCAAAAGAGACTGTAGAAAAAGCTAAAAGAAGCCCAATCGATTGGGGGGGAAATTTTTCTCTCCACAAGAGTGATATGGGCTTAATAACAATGATCCACAAGGAACACACAGAATTAAACAAAAGGAAAACAAGAAGCCCAATCATAAAGAGGGGAGAAGAACTAAAAAGAAACTTCTCCAAAGAGGAAATTCAAATGGCCAACAGGCACATGAAAGACTGCTCAACGTCACTAGCAATCAGGGACATGCAAATCAAAACTACAATGGGATACCACCTTACACCAGTAAGAATGGCCCACATTCAAAGAACAGGCAACAAGTGATGGCAAGGATGTGGAGAGAAGGGGACACTCTTACACTGCTCGTGGGAATGCAAACTTGTCCAACATCTATAGAAAGCTGTGTGGAGGGCCCTCGATTAATGAAAACGGAACTACCATATGACCCAGCAATTTCTCTCTTGGGGATCTACCCTAAGGAGACCTCAATATTTGTATAAAGAGACACATGTGCTCAGATGTTTACTGTAACATTATTTGTAATTGCAAGGACATGGAAGCAACAGAAATATCCAAAGACAGATGATTCATTGAAAAAAATGTGTATATATACACAATGGAATATTGCTCATCAATTAAAAATGACAAATTGGACGATTTTATGATAACATGGATGGACTTAGAAGAATTTTATAAGCAGAAACAAGTCAAAAACAAAGACAGAAACCAAATGGTTTCACTACTATATGGGACATGGGAAAGATAAACAAAAAGCCATGAAGAATAGTCAAAAGAAGCCAACACCAAATTAAAGTACACAACTTGGGAGGAGGGGTTGAACAGGGTTGGAATTGTCAGGGAGGGGTGGTGAAGCCCAGATATCACAAAGATGTGAAATTTATATATAAATAAATTATTAAACAATAAACAATCTCTTTTTGATTATGTTAGATTAAGGACTAGTTATTTTCAGTGAGAAACCATGCTTAGATAGTCACTAGACTATTGAAAAATATCTCTGTTACATACTGAATGTGAAATGGCAGACATTTTTTAACATGATCCAGGATACACACATGCACTGTCATTTATCAACTATCTAATAAAATGTTATGAAATTCAAGAAAACTGACAAGAAACAGTGATTGTGTTGGAGCAAGAACATCTCTAGTGGAAAAAAATAAAAATTGTACATCTACACTATATCTCTGTAAAAAAAACAAGTATTTCTATATAATGCCAAGGATATAGATAGAATACTGCTGACAATGGGTCATAATTAGAGAACTTTAGAAAAAAATCCTATTAATCACAAGTATGGCCCATGTAACTTATTTTTTACTCTTTTATAACTCTGTGTCTACATGAAATTACTGTATTACATCCAGTTCTAAAGAGTCTTCCCATTCCAGGTGCTTGGATAGTTATGCCTCTGGAAAGTTATGCAGCAGTGATAACTGCTAATGTCAAGAAAATATTTGAGATTCAGATGAAAGCTTTAGAACCATTCTAGAAAAAATGTACATATATAACAAATGTATATAACTTGCAACTTGGTGAGTTCAGGGATCCTCTTAGAGAATGACTTAAAATCACAACATTCTAAAACATTAAAAATGGAGGCGGAGATTTTCTTATGTTGTGAGATTTAAGCTGGTAAAACAATGAGATTCTTTTCTTATGATAACGCTATAACACTCTAGACAGAGAAGCAATTCTTATACAGAAATATTTTCAACCAGTTTTCACATGTTATTGAAGTAAGAACCAGATTTTCAATGATATATGTAGTATATTGAATCAAATAGAGACAATACCACCACTAACTAATTTAAAAATAAAAACATGCCACTATGCCCTACTCTAACATGAAGAGGAAACAGGTCAAAAATCTTAAGTTAGCACATGTGTATCATATGGATCACAACTGTTTCCCTGAAATGTCTGAATAAAAATTTGTTTGTGCCATAGATATAGGGAACATTAAAGCAAATTCTAGGGTAGTGGCTCAAACCACGTATCAGCAGCAGAATTAGATTTTGCCATCATCATTACCATTGTCATTATCGGGTCTTGATTGTAACTTATTTTTTGAGATTCTTAATATTTTATCCAATCTACCTTCCCAAGTCTATCTTTCTCTGCAAACTTCCTAAAGCTTAAAATTCAGGTAAATGAAATATTAATCATTTAGGTAGATTCCCAGATGAGTGATTCCTGGGTCAAATGGTAGTTCCATTTTCATTAACTTTAATTTGAGGGTCCTCCACACAGCTTTCCATAGTGGCTAGACCAGTTTACAGTCCCATCAGCAGTGTAAGATTATTCCTTTCTCTCTGCAAGGTCAGGAGGAAAAGTCCAAACAAGCTAACAACCAAAGTAAAGAACGTAACTGGGTGGGGGCATGGGGGACTGGAGGGGAGATGGGAGGGAGTGGTCAGGGAGGGAAGGTGATAGGTGATCCCCAGGAAATACAAAGATGTGAAACATATATATAAACAAATAAATAAATTTTTATAAAGAGAAATATTAATCATGTAAAATTTTATTTTGAGTTTCAATTTCTCTCTTGAATACCCAACTTAAATATCCAATTGCCTACCTTAAAATGCCACCTGAGTAGAGGTGATTTCATATTCATTATGTCCAAAACTAAAGTTTTGATTTTTCTTTAGTTTGCTATAATTTTCAGCTTATGTTATAGAAGAGAGAAGCATCTAAGGCATGTTCCATCTTAGAATTGCAGAATTTTTGATGGATCTTGTTCAGTGTGAAAACTTTATCCAGTTTGAGCAATGTAGAATGTTTTCTAAATTGCTTCGTGTATACCTGGCCAAATCTTGGGGTTTTTTGTATCTTAATCTTGACCCATTTATCCTTTAAAGACTTATTTCAGTGACTATTCTGCTACAAGGACAGTTGAAATATCTGAGAACTAGACACAAGTTTCCTGTACCTCATGAGCTGTATTCATGCAAGTAGGGGGACTTTTCCAATAAAAACAAATGAATAATATAATTTGGAGCCATGAAAATCATTAAGAAGTAAGGTAGCAAGAAAGAAATCCTCTTACATTACTGGTGTGAATGTAAACTGGTCCAGCCACTATGAAAAAGTTGTGTGTAAATTCCTCAGAACACTAAACATGAATCTGCCATATGATCCAGCAACCCCCTCCTGGGACTCTATTCAAAGGACACAAAAACATGAATTTGAAAGGAAACCTGCAGCATTATCTACAATAGCCAATATATGGAAAAAACTCAATGCCCCAAAATAGATGAATGTATCAAAAAGCCATAATATATTTACACAAACAAATTATGCTCAGGAAAAAAAAAAAAGACAAACTCATGTCATTTGTAGCAACATGGATGGAACTGGACGGGATTATGCTAGTTGAAATTATTCAGAAGGAAAAAGACAAATACCAGATGATCTCACGTATGTGAGAAATACAGAGAAACCAACATGTTAAAAAAAAGTCACAACTAGCAATCTGATAATAGAACTGAAGTATATAGCAAAGGAGGCAGGGTGGAGAGGGTAAAATGGGAGAGATGAACACATGGGAATATAGGATGATTCACAGGTGATATGATGTAGGAGAACTGTCAAGAATACAATGATATAAGAAAAAATTTAATTAATTAAAATTTATTTTAAAAAAGAAGTAAATGTACTCTTTCCAGGTGTTTCTGGAAATAGAATTCTCATTCTTTTCTCTAAAAAAAATTCATTGTTTAAAGGCTTCACCAAATTTAGCAGACTTCTTATATTCCCCACCAACTATACAATTGTATATATCAATCAAATGTGAGATGTTTTGAAGAGTCTTGACACTAAGAGAGCACACATTAATCATTTGTAATTTGCCACAAATTAAGGAAACTGAATGTTTTCTTTAAATTTAATCCCTGTGTCGAGTCCCGCCTGGGGCCCGTAGTGAGACCTGGTTCCAAAAAAACAGCTGGGCGTGGTGGCGCACGCCTGTAATCCCAGCTACCTGGGAAACTGAGGCTGGGGATGGCTTGAGTTTGTGGTACCCCGGGCAATGAGAGCCTGCGGTTCCACAGGCAAAAATAGCGACACCTAGTCTAAAAAAAAAAGTTTAATCCCTGTGTTTCTGCTGCCAAAATGCTGACTGAGTTGATAGTTGCATTTGAATGAATCTGCTTAACTATCCTTCTTGAGTCAAGGTGCAAATTCTTGCCTACTTCTATCCTCTAAGCATATAGTCTCATTTTTTGTTGAATTTGTTGTACCCATTTCTCAGAGAAAATTACTTGATCCATCTTTTCTATTCCCCCCCTAAAACACCATCCATTTTGTAAATTCTTTCATTCATTTATCTTGTTTAATTTTAAATGTATTTCGTGTGTCTTCAGACTCCCAGGGTTGTTTCAAATTTATCTAGTCCTCACTCAAAATATTTCAGACAGAGTTGTTTTCACCATACATATTGCTGCCATTGTATACTAACTGCCTATGTGCAAGCTGGAAATATATTTTTTATCTAGAAATGTTGATTCATCTGAGACAAAATTATATGAGTTAAGTCAGTCTTAAATATACCATCATTTCAGTGTACCAAAGAGTGCCATAGTCACCCTTGGTGAATCTAAAGGATTTCATTTGTTCTAACTTCATCTTGTTCTAGATATGAGTTGCCATGATTGAATTCTCCCAACCTATTACATTTTGTAGCCTATGTTACCATGGGGTCACAAATAAGTGTTCTTTGACCCTGAACATGCCATACACTTCAACAATACCCTGTATTTCTCCTTAACAGCATATTGCTCCCTTGAAATCATATAATTTCTGAATGAAAATATGTTTTAAGACCTGTCACTATTGTCAGACTTTATTCTCAATGAAGCCTATGTTTTTCTAATTTATAACTGCATCTCTGGGGTCAAAGTAGCAAAAGCAAAAACAAACAAAGAAAAAAAATACCAAATAAATGCAAGTATATATTATGCAGATGAATGACTTAACTTTCATGTCACCAGATAATGGAAAGAGTTACTGGCATTATCCAACTCAAGAGCACACTCTCATTCTGGAAATCACATCTATAAACTCTATAGTGATCTCATGTTGATAAAACTCTTTCTAAAAGCCAGTTACTTAGGAAGACTAACAGTTTCCAAGAGGTGGATTTGTAGGTTTTCCGTGCCTAGTCAATTTTTTGGCTACTTTACTCAATTCTCTCAAGGATATGGTTCCTGTCTTCTCATGGGTTTGCAAGTATATCCAGGATCTGCCGTAATTAGTGCCAACACTTTGGAATTTTTTTCCTTTATTTTTAGATTTTCTCCAACCAGACCAACACAAAGAACAATTTTATACTCTTCTGCTTTAGGCAAAATCATGACGTGGGAAAATATCTTTGATCCTGCCTCCTGTTGTCATTCTTAAATCACCTCTCTTTCTGGGATGTCTGTACACTTGGGTTATTTGTTTACTGTCACCCCATTCTGAACCCTGCCTCTAATATCTCTCCACATCCCTTATTTTGATGACTACAACACAGAGCAGCAATCTCCTAAATAGTCATAGCTGCTATGCATTAAGGTATAGCCCATTGAATGCGATACACTTGCACTTCAGTATAGTATCAAATGGATACAGTTGGCCTGAGTAACTGACTATGATGGGAGTGCTGGGTTCCAGGACAAAGAAGGAAAGACTTGGGTACAGCTGGGGACACTGGAGAAACATAAGAGAGGTGTTGAATCTGACAGACTTGCAGAGGTGTGTGCTCTTCACATATCTCTCCTAAAGCAGACAACTTAGCATCCTCCTCTCTGTGAAAAAATATTGTAGTAAGTAGCTTGAAATTGGACCCTTTTTTTCCCTTTGTTAATTAATATTTTTATATGTAAGTTAATTTAGAGAACATCTTAAAATTTCCTACAAGTTCAGGATCATTTGTGTACACTTAGAGTGCAATTCTTAATTCTAATCCCTATGGGACTACTTTTTCTGTCGTTGAACATAGATTAATAATTAACAATGAGTCTTGTGATCAAACGAGAAACAGAACATGAGTCACTTTAATTCTATCATCCTGGAACATATATCTGTCTAAAATTTAAAACAGTAAGACAAAGTGACTGGAGCGGTCATTTGAAAACTATGCTCTGCTGAATGTGATCCAGGGAATGTGCTCTAGTTTACAATACATTGGAGGCCACAGTCACTTTCATATATATTGTCAAAACTCAACAGTAACCATGCAGCAATTGTTTAGAAATTCTAAGACCAACATAGGATGTTAGTGGTGGCAGTATTTTATCACTGACAATTTTTGGAATTCTCTAAATTTGACAAAATGCAGACCCAATCCAGAAGATTTGATTTTATTAAACTTTAAAATTTTTCATCCAAGCTTGCATTCTTTCCTTGCTGGTACCCAGCACAGGTCATTGTATATGGGTTCAGATTCATACTCTGTCACTGGCTGTGCACATCTAAAGAATTTTTTATGTTGATGTCTATTGTTATTGACCTGTACAATGAGCTGAGACCATGTTAAGGACTTTGCACATGGACGGCCTCATTTAATCCTTATAACCCTCCGACTATAAAGTGTTGCTATTATCTCTAGCTTGCTGATCAGAAAACTGGTACTCAAAAACTAGACAACTTGCTACATGTTCCTAAATAAGTAAGTTGCAGATTCAAGACTTGAACTTAGAATTATCTGACTTCAAACCATAAGACTTGATCTCACCTCTTTAATATCACTTTTTTTAATGTGAATGAGATAGTAATGCCTCCTTCAGACACATTTCTTTACTACCTGGTCCCTATCTTTCTCTGTGGCTTTACTTCTGACATCTCTCCACCTCCCACTGTAAGATCTAGCAAAACCACTCTATTCTGCCCCAAATTCCCCATTCCATTTAACCTCCCTACTCACTCCTTTTCATCTCAAGTGTTATATACAAGGAACATTTCTGAATCTTTCCCTTGGTGTATCCAAGCCATGGCTAAGTGACTCCCTGTATTGTACCCTTGTGCTGAAGTCACATGGAACTCTGACCCAACCTACATGACCAATAAAAATGGGCTAGGTACCTTTCCCCCAACTTTTATGCCAAAGATAAGCTGATGTAGGCACTAGAAAAACAAAAGTGCAGAGAGGAGCTGAAAGTACAGAGCAAACAACATAATTAATAATCAGGGAAATGCAAATCAAAACCACAATGAGATACCATCTCATACCAGTAAAATTGACACCCCCCAAAAAAATTTCAATAAAAAGTGCTGGTGTGGATGAGGAGAGAAAAGAACGGTTTTACACTGCTGGTAGGAATGCAAACTGGTTGAACCATTATGGAAAGTTGTGTGGAGGATGCTCAAACTGCTGAAAATAGAACCACCATTGGATTCAGAAATCCAATGTGGGAATCTACACAAAGGATACAAAAACTCTATTTCAAAATGATACCTATACTTATATGTTTATTGCAGCACTAGTTACAATAGCCAGGATATGGAAAAATCCAAATGCCCCCAAACAGACAAATGGGTTAGAAAGCTATGGTATATGTACACAATGAAATGTTATTCTGCAATCAAAAAAGACAAACATGTCATTTGCATCAAAATGGGTGGAGTTAGGAGTCATGTTAGCAGAAATAAGCCGGAAATAAAGAGAAATACTGGGTGATGTAACTTATATGTGGGATTTAGGAAAAAGAAATAATGTACAAGAAAAATTTAGAACTGTCAGCATAAAAAAGGAGGAGGGGGATAAAATTGAGGGAAGGGTGGGCACAAGACATTAAGATGAACTTAGATTTATAAACTCAGTTGATAAAGTAGTGGGAGAACCTCAGGGTAGATAATGTGCAATCAACTAAAAAAAACAAAAAATATTTCAAAAAATATGTACATAATGGGACTGTCTGGTGGAGTGACTCTTGAGATCTGCTCTGCCCTATCCTTGTTCACCTACAACTTTTATTGACTTTATCAATACATGACATAACATTAACCCCAAGGGCAAACAATTGCTATGTGCAAGAAAGCAGTATCACAAACAGCTTTTCCAGACAAAGCAAAATATGGTGTATCAGAGGAATGTAAGCAGATATAGGACTTTCCCCAGGCAACCATCTCCCACAGACATTTGAGTCCTGGCTTCTTGCAGCCAGGGTCACTTTGTTCTGTTGGGCCTTCCCACAGAGCAAGCTGTCCATGGCCAGAACCCGTGCTGTTCAGTTTCCCAACAAGCACTGTGCCCGGATCATAGAACAAACTCAATAAATGTTTTGGGTCATGTTCCATTGTTGCTTGACTCATTCTTCAATGGAATGCTCCCCATTCACAGGAACTCATTACTTCTCAAGACAAACAGTTGGAACTGTGAGAAAGTACTTTGAGTTTTACCTAGTCTTTTAGCAACCTACAGGATCAACCTTTTTATACCATGCACTGCTTGTTTGAAGGGTATTTTACATACTTACCAACAAATGTATTTGATCAATTTATAATAAATGCCATTTTTTATCTTACAAATAGTGAACTATGAGGAAAAAGGATCATCACTCTCTTAACAATCAACAGGCTACCCTCAAAATTTTAGTACTAGTTCTTAAACAATCACTGAAGAAGTCATGTGTGAATTAACTGATTTATTCACTTGGCTGTAAGTGAAGATAATGGGGGTAGCAGTAGATGTAGATTAATGGGGGGGTTGGATTCCCTCATCCCCCTTACAGTGTCCCTGATGGAAGCAGCATTTGTCTAGTGAAGAATCATAGAATTTCCCTGAATTTCCACTTGTCCAGGTATCATTAGTCTAAATCTTCATGAGTATAGAACAGGTACCCTGGGCATTGCTAGGGGATGGCAGCTGAGGAGAGAGCATCTTGATTTGATTTGTTCTTTGTTTGTAGCCCAACTGGGATGAATATCAACACTCAAGTTTCATCTTGAATGCAAAATCACAATGTGGCTAAACAAAGACTTCCCCAAAAAGCTTTCAAGAATTAAATGTAGGCTGAACTAAAACCACTACAGTTAGTGTTTGAACCCTAAGCCTCCAGAGTTTCCCCCTGTACCTCTCCAGGGAACAAATGTTCAGGAAGATAAATATCTCTGTGTGATCAATAGACTTTCCCCTTTGTTACAGAACTATGTTTGTTTCTCTGTGTTTGGCATCACTGCTCTGTGTATCAAGCAAACTTCACAGTCTATGGATGTATTTGCTCTGCTCTGTTTCATATTGAAGGACTATTTATATTCTAGCCCTCAGCACTTCTGGAGAACTGGAACTCGTTATGAGTTCTGGGACTCTGATCTGTAGAAGTCAGTGTTTTCTGCGGTCAGGAAGTGCAGCAATTTCTAAGGTTGAGTCAGAATTTGAGTACCTCAGCTCCTGGATTCATTATGTTTAATTCTGAAGGGTAGCAAGGAATCCCTAGAAACTAGTGTAAAATACGATTTTCAACACAGCCATAGTGAAAGGGTCACATCAGCAAGTCTGAAACAAAGAGCCCATTGGTATTCATATAACTTTTTTTCCTGCCTCCGCCCCTCAAATGACTTTGCCAACATACAAGGCAAAACCTGGTCACTGAAGCTTGTATGTGGTATTTCTGGGAGAGTTCTGAATGTCTCTGTGTTTCAATCACTAAAATTAGGGCAATAATATTCATTTTGGGGGTTGTTGTGATTAGCAAATATACCTATACAGATGAAGCATCTAATAGAGAACCCAACATTTTATAAAGACCTATTGATCGTTTTTATATTGGCATTGGATATTTTTCTAATCAAATTCCTTGTTAGTATCAGCTTTTTCTTCTTTTCTGCTAAGAAGTGTTCAATTTTCTAGATAGAATTCAAAAACTCTTGCTATACTATTAAAAAAGAGTGATCTTATTATTTTGACTATTCAACAGCATGCTTAGACAAATATCTCCCTATAATATATTGCTGGCAATCATCTTTGTATAGTCATAGGTAGTAAACTCACAAAAAATATGAAAGTTAATGAATCAATTTTGTTTTGTTTTTTGTTTCATGGGATTTCTGTTCAACACAGAGATCTGCACTGCATTTGCATACAGCAACATTGACATGGAATTTCATCATTTGCCAAGAATTGTTACCTGACTGAACTTTAGTTTCTTTATCTAAGAAGATAATGAATTTCTTTCCATAAAAATGTGATGAATATCTTACATGATAAGGCAAGTAGAATGCTTACCAAATGTCTCAGGAACAATAGGCATTCAGTAAATAATTCATGACAATCATTACTAATATAGTTTTCACCTTAATCAGTGAACCAACTCACTTTTCCTTTTTCTCAAACTAAGAGACTAGTTCCTTGCCCTATAACTATGATGAATAGGAGAGAGATATAAAATGATAGTGCACTCATCTTAGTGATAAAGTTTGTGGTTCGGGTTTTTCTAATATCTAAAACATTTAAGTCACATATGGTTTAGAATCAAGTGATAGTGCCTAAGTTAGGCATAACTTAGCATATGTTTCTTTCTGTTATTTGTAACTGAATAGGCCTAATATAGTTAACACCACTAAATGGTTAGTAATAGAAATTTTTAGTTATATTTTCGTAATATTCATGACATAGTTGTAGATTGCTTACAGACCATAAACATTCTACAGAACAATAGTTAAAATGCATAAATATGGATCTAAAGACTAGGTAAGGCTTAGAAAATTTCCAGTTCAGAATTTTCTGTGTTGTATGTCTACAACAGGTGGTGTCTACATTCATTTTATATGGTATATTGGTGCACTTGTCATAATTTTGGTATTTAATACGTGCTAGAAAAAATAAGTAAATTAAACTTATTATTTCATGGATATTATCATACAGAAGAAGGCTAAACTCAATTTTTCTACAGAAATTTGTGTTTCCAGATTTACAGACAAGCTTGGATTAATCATTCAATTGATAATAATTATGAACTCTGAACAATCATTTTTAACCTAACACTGCTTAAAAGTGAAAAAGAATGAAAAATATTGGGCAAATACTAGGAAATGTCTAACTCTTAAACGAAGGACTCATATTGAGTAAGACCCACATTTATATAGTATCCACCTGGTATCATTCTTAGGTGTTTTCTAGACTGTGAAGTGCTCCGAAAATGAATTCCAACAAAAAATAACACTCATAATAACCCAATAAGTCAAATGAAAGAGTTCAGGATTTCCAGAAAATGAGAAACTAAGGTGAGAACTTCTGGAATGGAGGGAGCCACAGAAAGAGATCTCTAAAATCTGTTGACTCTTCCTTGAGTCTCTGGCTAATCTGTGAGTTTAGTGGGAAATACAAAGTTTTTCAGGTGACAAAAATTGCTGAAAATTCAAAATTGTTAAACAGAAATTTCAGCAACTCTCCACCACAGGGAAGACAGATATTGGAGCTTGAGACTCAGAATGACTTGGCAAAAATCATGGGCTTTCCACTGGTGCCTCAGAAAAGTTATGGTTTGAAATGAAGACCACATGCTAGTACTAAGAGGATTATCCTAGAAATAGCAGCAAAACTGTTGAAGTAATAGTTTCCAAGCTAGAGAGTAACACTGGTGACCAACTCAATGGGAAAGGTGGAGTTTTCTGCTCTACCCCTGGACTTCCTAAACCGGGAGTCCAGGGAGCTAGGGGAAGAGTCTTACTGCTAAGGGGTCTTTTAAAAGATGGAGTGCAGGGTTTTTTTGTTTTTGGTTGTTGTTTTTTTTTTTTTTTTTGCCATATGTGTCTCTTGCTTCTGCTTGGTGGGTGGAGGAGATCAAGCTGTGTGAAGCTCCCATTTTGCCCCCTCTCTGCTGGGCAGATGGATAGTGTTTCCCAATGCAGCTCCCTCCTGCACTCTGGTCTCTGCTCCTTGGACACTGTGGTAGGATATTTGGCATCGGGCCATGTTCTGACCAATAAATAGCCTTTCCTTTTTCTATGTTAGTTTTTCCTTTTCCTCATTCTCTATGTTTCTACAAGTCTGCTTCAGTTTTGCCTAGTATTCTGAAGCTTGCAGGTGAGAACTTATAAACTGGGTTATTAATATTTTCTCTGGTTTTGCCCCACAGCAAAACCAATATGAGCATGCTTTGAAAAAGAATAAAAGAAAACTCTCCAAACCAAAATGACAGCCAATAAATTACATTCTTTCAAAAAAAAAAAAAAAGAAACTAAATACTTTATAGAAAAAAATAAAATTTAGGGCCTGTATTACACACTATTCAGTTATCAGTACAGTTAAAAGTTATATGTGAAAAATAAAACAAAAAAAGTGATTTAAAGGAAGTTGAAAGCAGTAAATTGATATATACAGATATTGGGATACGCAATTATTGGGATTAGTTAACAAGGACTTTAAAGAAGTTTTTATAACTGTTCAAGAAACTTAAAAGTATGCTAGCAATGATATACAGAAAGGACATCTCAGCAGAGAAATAGAAACTTTTTAAAAGGAACCAGTGGAAATTCTATAATTACAAAAAAGTAGTATCTCAAACTTTTAAATTTACTGTATGAAATTAGAAACAACAGAATGAAGAAAAGTAATATTTAAGGTAGATCAATGGAAGTAATTTGAACAATTCAAAAAACAGAAAAAAGAAAAAACAGGCTAATAAGATTAAAAATAAAAATGGTAAAGATAAATTATAAAAACACTAATTATAAAATATATGATGTGGTTATACTAATATCAGACAGGGTATATACAGATAATATATAATATCTGCAATAAAAGGGTAATTTAATAAGAATAAAAGAATTTCTCCTAGTCACTAAATTTCAAACTACCTATAGTAAAAACTAACCAAATTATAAGGGTAAATGGTAAACCCAAAATTGTAAAAGGAAATTTTAATATTTCTCTCTAGGTAATTGATAAAAGGACAAAGCTCTCAAAATTTAACAATTATAGAATATACATTTTTCAATAATACACCAAATTCACCAAAACAGCCTATGTTCTGGGCTCAGTAAATATAAAACAAGTCTCAGTAAATTTCAGAAGACTAATATTTGAATATGTTATCTGATCACAACTGAAATAGATTTAAAATAAATTAAAAATCAAAAATTCATAGAAAACATCTCCAGTTATTTGGAAATAAGGAACAAAGCTATAAAAGCACATGATTTAAAGAAGAAATAATGGGATATTTGAAAATATTTAAAATTAATGATGGTAAAATTTGTGGTATACATTTAAATTAGTAATTAGATCAAATTATATAGTGTAAATACTTTTATTAGAAAGAGAATTAAAGAAGGAAAAACGATGATATATGTTGACAGTAATTACCTGGAAAAAATTCTTAGTAAGCAGAAGAAAGGAAATAGTAACTATAAGAGTACATATAAAGTAAAAAAAAAAAATCAAAAGTTGGTTTTTTTTGAAAGATAAATAAACTTGATCAGTTTTCCCTATACTGATCAAAAAACTGGGAGGGAAAACACAAATTATCAATATAAAAATTTAAGAAGGGTTAATTACAGTTCTTAAAATGATAATAAAGGAATATCATATTTAATTAAACAATAGATATAATGGAAAAATAATTTGAAAGCACAACTTGATAAAATATATAAAGAAACAGAAACATTTTAATAGCTTTATTTAAATCAAGAAATTTAAAGCATAAGTACAAACCTTCCACAAAGATAATTCCAGGTGCCCTGGGAATCTTAGCAAGTATTTGAAGACAAATAATACTAATTTTTTTTCAATTTTTTTAGACACACATATTATATATATGTAAATATATATATATATTACTTCACTGTCTACCCCAGTTTCTCCCACCACCTTATTACCCATGAACCATCTTAATCTCTGTGCCAGTCCCTCCCCCAATTAAACCTCCCTCCCCCTCTCTTGCTCTGTGCTTCAGTTCTGCTGACAGTTTTAAAATTTTTCTTGTCCATTTGTATGTTTGTTTTCCCTATATCCCACATATAAGCAAGACCATCCAGTATTTATTTTTCTTTCTGGCTTATTTCTGTTTACATGATTCCTTCTAGCACCTTCCATGTTGCTGCAAATGGCATATTTGTCTTTTTGATTGATGAATAATATTCCATTGTCATGATACCAATATCACAATAATACTAATTATAATAATAAGAATCTTAAACATTCTCTTTCTGAAAATAGAGGATAAGAATATTTTCCAATTTGTTGTAATGGGGCAAAAAGCCTTGGTCGTAAAAATGATGTTACATTTTAAAATGTGAAAACCAATATCCCTCATGAACACAGATAAAAACATTTCTAACAAATGATCCCCAATAAAATGCAGCAAGAAGAATAATACATTATGATCAGATGGGGTTTATCCCCCATGTGGAGGACAAAGGAAATATTTTGATTTGATAAAGGGCATCTTTGAAAAAAAATCTATACTTAACATAATTTTTAATGAACTGCTGAATACTATCTCCCTACAACAAAAGACAGCATAATTATGCCATTCATACCACTGCCATTCTATATTGTAGAGAAACTATTAGTGCCATAACACAGGGAAAATAATAAGTTAAAGGTTTAAAGATTAGAAAGAACAAAATAAAACTGCCTTTATTCACAGGCAGTATGTTGATTTGTATAGAGCAATCTAAGGTATCATAGCCTTCTGGTGTACTTAACATGTACTGGGTACAGAGAAAACCTGTGAAATGCCAAACATAGCTCTGCCATTTCAGAATGCCCAGTATGTCAAAGATGTGCAATTATGATAGTATGACTGATGCTGTTGTTGGGGGAGGGTTAGCATAATATCAAAAGTTTGAAAGCCATGCCAAAGCATGAAAAAGAACCAACATGTAATATAGTTGAACACTGATTAAAGATTATAAAAAGTAATGAATATACCATTTTATCTTCAAAGTGACATTATTAATATGTAAAGCATTTATTTTCCAATTACTAATGAAGAAAATAGAGTGGGGGAGTGAAATAAAAATGTCTCCTTTTCTGTGTCCATTCTATAGTGATTTGCAATATTACACTGTAAATTTACCCACCTATGAGATCACTGGTGTCAAAAGTTATGTTGAAAAACGAGGCTCTGAACCTCTATGGCCAGAATTTTAGTAATTTGCATAGTATCAGAAATATATTTCTGTGCAACACAGGAAGCTTTTATTGATCTCAGTTACCAATCAAAACTTCTCAAATTATTCTATTCTCCCTTCCACAATGACTGGAGGGTAAAGCATATTGCAGAGCACTTGCTGGACCAGAAAAAAATACCCCAGTCTTCTCTAAAGGCAGAAAGAGAGGAGGTTGAGAGAAGTGAGTGGTGAAGATTTAGATGGCAGTCAGCATGATGCAGAGTATTAGGGATCATAACAGCATTTCAGATTGGCAAGGTACAAAAACAGGTAGGTAACCCACCAAAAGACGAGGAGCTGAAACATTTGGATAGCTCCAAAAAAGAAATGTGAATACTTCAGAACTCAAACTACCCAGTAATAAACTGGGTTTTATAGTTTCTGAATGATAAGGAAGTGTAATTGTCTCTATAAGACCAACATATACCATTTTAATTTCTAGATTACCTATATAGTAAAATGTATCTAGTTCTAGAAAAGATACACACAAAAAATTAAGGATTAATTTATTTTTGGATAGTAGGGCAAACCTATCTATGAATATTTTAAGGTAAAAACTTTAAAAATAAAGTGTAGAAAGAAATCTTACTGATGTCCAGGCCTTGCTTTCTCACAGCAAACAAGGGTGGTGAACATCATCTGGGGTAAATCTCTGAAGTTTGTTAGGAGCAGATGTTTCTCTTGCTTTCAGAGTACTGTGTACTCAGAAACACCTGATCCTTGAACCAGTCAGGTGCAAGAATTAATTGGCAAGAAGCCAGGATAAAAATTTAAATATGGCTCCTCAATTGAGAAAGGGAATTAGGTTACAGAGGTTTTGTGGGACTAAGAACAAAGGAGTTAAATTGTATCAGCTGAAAAGTAAGTTACTGGCAAAGAAATATACATATCACTGAAGTTTGTTGACATTATATGATAGTCTTCACTGTATTTGCAGTTTCTTGGCTCTAGCTGGCCTTGAAACTCAGATCAAGGTTGTTTCTACTTTGCTAAGATTGGGTCATTTTCTGATAAGCTCCAGACTCTGCTATTTGGAAAAACAAACCTCAGAGAAAATCAGGTAATTTTTTTCTTTTAAGTTGTAGTGTCTGAAAGTAATTTGACCTTTACATGGATAACAATACCTCCTTTAATTTTTCTATTCTTCAAAAATGAGGGTTTTGAGAGTGATGACCACTCTGGCTACTTTTTCTGAAAAGGGGTGCAAACCATGCCTTGGTAAATGGAACTCTTTAGTATTTAATTATTTAATTATAATACTCATGTGCCCTACATGAACAAACTTTTAGGAAAGTTTGCAACTTAGAGAAATTGAGTTATTCTATTATTTTATATAGTCTATTTTACAGTCTTGAAAATAGACCAGCCCAATTAAACAGTTGTATTGAATTTCTGGAATTAGTCTTATATTTAATCTATAAGTTGATCTTATATTGTGCAAGCAATAAAAGCCATTTTATGGAAAAAGAAAAACAGATTAAATTTTGAAGGCAATAAAGGACCCAGTGTGGGGAGTTCTGAGGCTGTGATTGAAGAAGTTTCCTAGAAATCAGACTATGTAACTTCAGATGAACAATTTTCCTGAGTGTCATGTTGTCCTCAGATATTCTAAAAAACAACTATTAATTATGAAGATTGTTCATGTGCAGTCATTGTAGTTATCTCTCTAAATTTGGTATAAAGTTATTCATTTTCAGCTTGTGTGTTTTCAGAAAAAGAACAGGTATCATTTTTAATCAACCCAAGTCAGAAATATTAAGAAAAAAACTAGAAAATGTTAATTTGAAAAATCATAATCAGGATCCAGTTCACTTCACAAGTGAAAAAGTTGAAAAATGAGTAAGAGAACGAGGAATGTATGTACAGGGAAAGATGTGTTATTGAAATATTTTCCTTCCATCTTCATGCCTTTATCAAATAAATATAATAAAATTAATTCAGAAATGAAATCTACCTTTAATAAATATGTTCTCTTTGCATAAACTCAGTACGAATGAAAGTTAGCCATTATAGACTTAAATTTTTCCTTCCAGGAACTATTTAACAAGTTCCTGATGGGTGCTCGCTTCAGCAGCACATATACTAAAATTGGAACAATACAGAGAAGATTAGCATGGCCCCTGCACAAGGATGACATGCAAATTGGTGAAGTATTCCATATTTTTGATTTTATGACAACATGGGTATACTTAGAAGAAATCATATTAGCAGAAATAAGTTAAAAAGAAAAAGACGGAAATCAAATGGTTTCACTAATATGTGGGATATAGGAAAAAAATAAACAAAAGCCATGAGGAAAAGTCAAAACAAGCTAAGCACCAAACTGAAGCACACAACTTTGGGCAGGGGGAAAAGGAGGAAAATGGTGTGGGGGGGCATAAAATCCGTGGGATTACAATGATGTGAAATTTATATATAAATAAATTTATTTTTTATTATTGTAAAGTTTATTCCGGTTGACATTTTAGGCCAGAGACGTGTACATGAAAATTCCATAAAAGGGATGAGTATGTAGGGGGTTAGGAGGGGTGGATATGAGAGGGAGTGGTCAGGGAGGGAAAGTGGTGGGTGGCCCCCAGGGAATACAAAGATGTGAAACACATATATTAAAAAAATTAATTAATTAAGAAAAAAAGGAATTAGCACAATTTATACACTGGGGAGATCAGCTCTCCTGCCTGCCTGGCACTATGCAGATGGCTCTCTTTTTCTTTCTCCATTCCCTAATAACCCTGTCATTTTTTTCTCTTTTTTTAAAATTTAATTTAAATATTTTAAAATTTGCATATATATTTATATTTATATTATATTATTCCATTATTTTATACCCCAGGGCTTTCCACTTCACTAACATTTGTTAACCATCCTGAGCTTTTGTGCTTTTTACCTCCCCCAACTTCTTCCCCCTCCTCTGCTTTCGGTCCATGGTTCAGTCTCATTGGTTGTTTTCATTCTTTCTTATTTGTTTGTTTGTTTTTCCCTATATCCATCATATAAGTGAGACCATCCTGTACTTCTCTTTTTCTTTTTTACTTATTTCTGCTAATATGAGCCTTTCTAGTTCCATCCAGGTTGCTGCAAATGACATGTGTTTATCCTCCTTGATGGATGATGCATAGTATTCCATCATGTATATGTACCACATTTTTTTAGCCAATCATCTATTTTGGGGCATTTGGTCTGTTTCCAAATCTTGGCAATTGTAAACAGAGATGCAATGAACATGCACATACATGTGTCCTTTTGAATTGATGTTTTCATGTCCTCTGAGTAGATTCCTAGTAGTGGGATTGCTGGGTCGAATGAAGTCCACTTTCAATTGTTTGAGGGTCCTCCACACAGTCTTCCATAGTGGATGGACTAGTTTGCACTCCCACCAGCAGTGTAAGAGAGTTCCTTTTTGTCCACATCCACACCAACAGTTGTTGTTGTCTGTTTTATTTATGTGGGCCATTCTTACTGGTGTAAGATGGTATCTCAGTGTGGTTTTAATTTGCATTTCCCTGATTATTAGTGATGTGGAGCATTTTTTCATATGCCTATTAGCCATCTGTATCTCCTCTTTGGTGAAGTGTCTTTTAGTTATCCCCATGTTTTGGTGGGTTTTTTGCTTTGTTTTTGTTGAGTTGTAGGAGCTCTTTGTGGATCTTTGTTGTCAGACCCTTGTCACTTGTCTGGAGGGCAAAAATTTTCTCCCAGTCAGTTGGGTTTCTTTTTGTTTTGTTTATTGTCTCTTTTGTTGAACAGAAACTTTTTAGTTTGATATAGTCCCAGCTGTTTATGTTTTCCTTCATTATTTTTGCTGGCCATAGTTGTTTCCCCAAATGGATTTCTGAGGTGAAATTCATGAAGGGTTCTGCCCAGGTTTTCTTCTATGTATTTTATGGTTGCAGGTCTCACTTCCAGGTCCTTTATCCATTTTGAGTTAATTTTTGTGCAGGGTGTGAGGGTGTTGTCCTAGTCCAATTTTTTAAAACTTTTGATCCAGTTTTCCCATCACCATTTACTGAAGAGGCTATTCTTGTTCCAGGGTATGTTTTTTGCCCCTTTGTCAAAGATTAACTGACAGTATATGTGTGATTTTTTTCTGGGTATTTGATTCTGATCCATTGGTCTGTTTGTCTGTTTTTGTACCAGTACCATGCTGTTTTAAATATTATGGTTTTGTAGTATAGTTTGAAGTCTGGAATAGTAATACCTTCGTTCTCTCTTCTGTTCATCAAAAGGGCTTTGGTATTCAGGGTCTTTTGTTGTTCCATATGAATTTCAGTAATTTTTGTTCTATCTCTTTAAAATATGTCATTGGGATCTTTGTTGGAATTGCATTGATTCTGTAGATTGCCTTTGGTAGTATGGCCATTTTGATAGTGTTGATTTTTCTGATCCATGAACAGGGAATGTCCTTCCATTTTTTTTACATTATCTTCTTTTTACATCATTTTTTAATATTTTTTTAGCATCATCTTCTATTTCTTTTAAGAATGTTTTCTTTGTATAGGTCTTTTATGTCTTTTATGTTAATTCCCAAGTATTTGATTTTCTTTGGTGCAATGGTAAATGGGGTGTTTTTTATAATTTCTTCTTCTTCTAATTGATTTGTTGCATATATGAATGCTGTTGATTTTTATGTGTTGATTTTTTATCCAGCTACCTTACTGAATTGGTTTATTATTTCAATCAGCTCTTCTGTCAATTTTTCTGGGTTCCCTACATAGAGTATCATATCATCTACATATAATGATAAATTTATTTCTTTGTTCCCTATTTGGATTCCCTTTATGTCTTTCTCTTGCCTTATTGCTCTAGCTAGGACTTCCAGAACTATGTTGAAAAGGAGTGGAGAGAGTGGGCATCCTTGCATGGTTCCACACATTAATTGGAATGGTTTCAATTTCTCCCCATTAAGGATGATATTTGCTGTGGGTCTGTTGTATATAGCTTTTATTATGTCGAGGTATGTTCCTTTTATATGAACTTTTTCCAGGGCTTTCATTATCAAAGGATGCTGAACTTTATCGAATGCTTTTTCCACATCTATTGATACAATCATATGGTTTTTGTTTTTGTCTTTGTTGATGTGGTGGATTGTGTTGATTGATTTCCGGATGTTGAAACATCCCTGTGCCCCTGGGATGAATCCCACTTGGTCATGATGGATGATCCTTTTTATGCAATGTTGGATTCAGTTTGCCAGGATTTTGTTAAGAATTTTTGCATCTGTGTTCATCAGGGAGATTGGTCTGTAGTTCTCTTTCTTTGAGCTATCTTTATTTGATTTTGGAATTAGTGTAATGTTTGCTTCATAAAAGGTATTTGGTAGCTTTCCTTCTTTCTCAATTTTTTGAAAGAGTTTTAATAGTACCAGTGTTAGTTCCCCTTTGAATGTTTGGTAGAATTCATTTGTGAAACTATTTGAACCTGGCTCTAGTTTTTAGGGAGAATTCTGATGACTGCCTCAATTTCACTGCTTGTGATTGACATGTTTAAGTTTTCTATTTCTTCTTTGTTCAATTTTGGATGACTGTTTTGTTCTAGGAATCTGTCCATCTCTTCCAGGTTGCTGTATTTGTGTATAGATGTTCGTAGTAGTCTCTAATTATCTTTTGGATTTCTGCTAGGTCTGTTGTAATATCTGCCTTTTCATTTATGATCCTGTTTATTTGAGTTTTATCTCTTCCTTTCTTTTTAAGCCTTGCAAGGGGTTTGTCAATTTTATTTATTTTTTCAAAGAACCAGCTTTTGGTTATATCTTCTCAGTGGTCTTTTTGGTTTTTATTTCATTAATTTCTGCTTTTATTTTTGTTATTTCTTGTCTTCTGCTGCTGGGTTTTGGATTTTTTTGTTGCTCTTTTTCTAAGTCCTCAAAATGGGAGATTAGAGTATTTTTTGGGCTGTTTCAATTCTTTTTATTTGGGCCTGTATTGCTATGAACTTTCCTCTTAATACTGCTTTTGCTGCATCCCACACATTTTGGAACATTGTGTCATCGTTGTCATTTGCCTCCATGTAGATTTTAATTTCTTTTTTGATTTCTTCTTTTACCCAGTGATATTCCAGAAGCCTGTTGTTCAGTCTCCCTTTACTCTCCTTATTTTCTTTTCATTGTTGATTTCTAATTTGATGCCTTTATGATCAGAGAAAAAGGTTGGTATTATTTTAATATTTGTGTATTTTTTCAGGCTTGTCTTGTGGCCTAATATATGGTCAATTTTAGAGAATGAACCGTGTGCATTTGAAAAAAAATTGTATCCTTTTCCTTGGGGTTGTAGTGTCCTGTATATATCTATTAGGTCCATTTGGTCTAGCTCTTCATTTAAAGCTTTTGTTTCTTTGTGTAGTTGCTGTTTTGTTGATCTGTCTTTTGTTGACAGTGTCGTGTTAAAATCTCCTACCACATATGTATTCTTGCCAATGTTTGATTTCAGTTCTACTAGTTGTTGTTTTATGAATTCTGGTGCTCCTTCATTAGGTGTGTATATGTTGAGTACTGTTATGTCTTTTTGGTGGATTGACCCTTTAACCATTATGTAGTGGCCGTCTTTATCTTTTGTCACTTTTGTTAATTTGAAGTGTGCCCTCTCTGATATAAGAATGGCAACTCCTGCTTTCTTGTGGGGGCCATTTGTTTGTAGTGTAGTTTTCCAGCCCTGCACCTTCAGTCTATGCTTATCCTTAGAGATCAGATGTGTTTCTTGGAGGCAGCAGAATGAGGGTTGTTTTCTGATCCAGTCTGCAACTCTTTGTCTTTTGATTGCTGAGTTTAGATCATGACATTTAGGGTGATTATTGATGTTTGCGATTCTAACAGTTTCCTGGTAGTCATTTTGGGCTTTATTTTGTTTTTTGTTTTCTTATTTTTGTTTTTTGTATTTTTTCTTCTTATGGCTTTGATCTCGAGGCCTCCTGCAAAATTTCTTGGAGTGGGGGTTTAATGGTAGCAAATTTCTGGAGACTTTGCTTGTCAGAGAAGGTTCTATTTTTTTCTTTCATAGAGGAAGGATAGCTTTGCAGGGTAGAGTATTTTTGGCTGGAACATTTTTTATTGGAGTTTTTTGTAGATGTGACTCCATTCTCTCCTTGCCTGGAGTTTCTCTTCAGAAAAATCTGAGGTCGTTCTGTTGGATTTTCCTTTATAGGTTATCTGTTTCTTTTCTCTAGCCATTCTCATTATTTTTTCCTTAATTTGGGTTCTTGGAAGTTTTATGATGATGTGTCTCACTGTGACTTTTCTTTCATTAAAGTAGTTTGGTGTCCTTTTGGCTTCCTGTATGTCTATTTTCATTTCTTTCTTCAGATTTGGGAAGTTCTCCTCTATTATTACGTCGAAAAGACTTTCCGTTCCCATGACTCTCTCCTCTCCTTCTGGGATTCCTATTACTCTTATGTTTCTTTTCTTTAAGGAATCTGACATATCTCTGAGCTTGTCTTCAGTCCACTTCCTTTGTTTCTCTCTCTCTTTTTCTTTCTTTGTCCTCTCTATTTCTGTATCCTCAAGTTTGTTCATTCTTCTATTTCATCTAAACTGCTTACTTGGCTTTTCTGTGCATTTTTGAGCTCATCTATTGCAATCCTTAAATCTTGAGTCTCTTTCATTTTCATTCTTCAGTTCTTTGATTAGGTTATACATATTGATGCTTTCTTTCTTATATGTTTCTATTTCTCCCCTTAGTGCATCAAATGCTTCTATCACACTGTTGTCTTTTTTTTCTAATCCTTTTCTTAATTGTTGGAGTGCATTTAACATTTTGATGCTGGAATCTTTTTCTGAGTACATGTCATTTTTTCAATGTTTTCCTTGGTGTTTTCTGGAGATTGTCTTTTCTTTGTTGGTGATGGATTATTTCCTGTAGGGTTTGCTTGCATGTCTAAAATTTTTCTCCTTACTGTGTTTTGTTTTCTAATTTGTTCTACATATTGAGAAACCATGGATCTTGTGTTGGTTGGCATGCTTTCCGGGTTGAAAGTAGATCTGTAGTTTAGTTTAGTAATCTGGTGCCAGTGACTTCCAGCATCTCACCTGAGTAGGGGAAGGGTTGGGTGGGTTCCCTCAGGAACCTAGCTGTGGGGGTTGGCTCCCATGGATGGTGGTGAAAGTGGCACGGGTTTGGGTCCCTCCCAGAGACCTGGTGCCGGTGTCAGAGACTTCTGGTGTCTCACCTGGGTTTGGAATTTATATATAAATAAATTTAAAAAAATAAAAGGTTCCTGATGGATGGATACTAAGTTCCCAGATGGCCAGCCTCTTAAAACTCTGGGATCATGCTGAAGTAGTCTTACCATAGGTTCTACCTGTAATACTTTTATCTTTTCATAAATTTCTCTCTTTTTAAAGTTTCCAATGTGTTGTGGGTTTTTGGACTAGCCAAATGGTAACATTTTAATCTTCTTGCTACATCAATTGTAATCATGCAAGCATAAAGTCATATTTTTTTCCTTTGTTGCTTCTGAGATCAATCTAGTTGCTAAAAGCAATTTGGTCTCAATTATGAAATTCCAATTAAATCTCTCATACTCTAACCATGCTTCCAATTTACTATTATAGGGAGGGGGAGAAGATTTTTATTGTATTTATGCAAACAAACACACAGTCATAAGAAAGAATACTTACTAAGTTTTCACATTCTGAGGTATCAGCAAGAGAAAAGATAAGTTTTTGGTTCTGTTCATAAACACATGTAATTTATTATTGTTACAAGTCATAGGCAACTTTAAACAAAGTTCCTTTAATTTGGGAAAAGCTAAATATAACCAGTAATGTTTCAAACACTAGTAATTATATTATTACTCTGTAGATTTAGATCCATATTGATGTTGATTTCTTGTTAGAAATTGAGGTGAATTTAGTTTAGGGTTCCCCCCATAAATTATATAATTTCTTATCCTCATTTAGTTTAATTTTAGATTAGATAAAGCTGCATTTTTCAAAATAATTACTGGTGAATATCCCTGAATACAAAGTATTAGACTAAGCAATCTCAATAAATGGCAAAACATGTTAAAATTCCCACAATTAAAAATTTAATTAAACACAACTGAAAAGTTTGTCCAACATTGTGGTACACAATATTTTATAATAATAACCATGACTGACTAGTAATAACAGGAAGACTGAGACACCCCCTATGACTCCCAAATTTGCAAGCTATAAATGGTTTCTATTTCCATCACCTAAAGACAAAACATTATAGTTCAAAAGATCTTTAGTACAGAAGAACTTTTATAGATTTAGTGTGCAACAGAGAGAGAAGAGAAAAAGGATAATAGTTCCCAATGAAACACCCAAAGTTACCCATCCACTTAGTAAATATCTGACCAGACAGAGTTGGCCCAAACCAGACAGAGTTTTCAGACTGAGGTCTGAAAGTTTGTCACAAGTCTAAGGCACCTAAGAACCATAGGAAAGTGGCAAGGGGAATCAAACAAGTCTGGAAGGAAATGAGCAAAATAAAAGTACAAGATGAAGGCTGCCATTATCAATCAAGTATCTACTTCCAAGTCCCAAGTAGAAGCCCAAGGCCATAAAGCAAGCATAGCTTCTTCTTTAAAGGTCACTCTTGTCTAATTACTTCCTTCAAATATTCTCCCCAAGTTCTTAAAATTCTCTTCTTAAATCTTTTTAAGCTTCCACACAAGTTACTCAGTTTCACCCTTCAAGAGGTGGGTTAGGGAATATGGAATCTCCCTTTTATATTACACTATTATAATATTACCTCAGAACCCATCAGAATTTCAAAAAATTGGCATAATAGTAAAACATCCACAGTAATATTCACATACATATTAAAAAGCAGAAATATTTTTCCTTTTGTAACAATGCTTCCCAGGATGTTTTAGTATGCCAAGTGTTGTTCATTATTTTTCTTTGCACAAGGAAAAGAATAATTTTTATCAGGTGACTTAGGAGCTCTTATAAGATCTCCCATATTTTCTAAAATTAATGAAGGATTTTTGGGAAAATTTTTATTTCAGGTTAGTTGTGTTGATACCTGGCAGGAGCCAGCAGCAGCTGTGCTGGTCTCACTTGCTATTGCACCACCACAGGCTAACTCTGTGCTAGAGTTTACCAACCTATTATATGAACTCCCTGGATCAAAAATTGCACCAATCATGTTTCATCTGACTGGTGCTAAAATGGTCCAATCAGCGATAGGAGTGAAAAGTGGTCCAATTAGACTCTAGGGTGGGGGTACCCTGAAAGTGAATATAAACCAGGGTCAGAAGGAGCTGAAAAAGTATATAGGTTCTATGCTCCAAAGAAGCCTCTAGCCATAAAAGTGTAAGTGTTACTTGGGTAGGGGACTACCCCTTTTTTATTTTTGTCAATGTGGTTTCTCCTGCCTGCACACAAGCAGCTGCTCAGCGATCAAACAGCTATGAGAGTAAACACACAGGTTTATTTACAGGAAGGGGAAAAACAAAAAGCTTAGTAGTTCACATCACCACAAGTATCCCAAACAGAAAGGAACCCTACTTCTACTACTCAGGCAGCAGTGTGAGTTTTCCCTCAGTCCAAATCACCAAGTTATGTCCTTGTCCTTTGGTCTTCCTTTGCTCCCAGTACAAGGATCAGCTCAGGTCTATCTTATTTGTGTGGTGGCTCAGCACTTTTTTCAGGGTTGCCTCTGCTCCACCATCACATGACTCTCGACCCTTCTGGACCTGAAGCTAGGAGAGCTCCAGAAGGTTTAGCTTTCTGGGTCCTTCTCCTCCTGACACCAAAACCTCCAGGCTCTCCAAACTTGCCTCTTCCCTCTCTTTCCGAAAAGTTTGTGTGTCCCAGTTCTGGTTCCTTTCCTTTTTTATCCTCTTTTCCCCTCCTCCTACCCAGAAACCCAATTTCCTCTGTACATCTTCTTGGTACTTCATTTTCTCTTCCACACCCAGAATTTACAACAAAGTAAAAGTACCTTTATCCTATTTCGGCCTCTGTGTTTTTCAGACACAGCTAGTGCAATGCCTAAACTTCATAAACAAATACACTGCCCATGTTGGGGCCATGGCTTCATAAGTGGCCATTTCAATTCAGAGTTGAGATATCCACTCCCAATTGGGATAGTATAACCTTGGTAGTTATACTATTGGGATAGTATAAACTTGGTAGTTCCTAGTGTGCAAGTTTGAAAGGAAATTAACCATTTAATCTCAGTTGTACTATCAAAAGTCTTCAAGAAAATAGAAAAACATTACTGAAATTCATATGGAAATACAGTAGACTTGAAATGCCTAAAGCAATCCTGAGAAAGAATGGAAGCACTCTCTAACTTTAAACTGTACTACAAAGTTTTAGTAATCAAAACAGAAAGGTATTTGTATATAAACATACATGCAGATGAAAGGAATACACTTGGAAGTCCAAGAATTAAACTCATGTTTATATGAACAGCTAATTCATAACAAATGAGATAAAAACATACACTATAAAAAGGGAAAACATGTATTGAGAAAACTAGATTTAATGCCATATGTAAAAGAATGAATGAAACTATATCACTCTCCCACACCATGCACAAATATTAATTAAAACTGTATCAAAGGCTTAGATTTAAAACCCAAACCATAAAATATATGGAAGAAATCATAAGTTAAGCACTTCATGACACTGACTTTTTGATGTTTTTGTGGACTTGAAACCAATAACAAAGGGAAAAATAAATAGATGGTAGTACATCAAACTCAAAAGTTTTTGCTAAACAACAACCAAAAATCTCTCATTAAAATGAAAAGACATTTTGTTGAATGGATGGAACATCCAACAAGGAGCTAATATCCAAGATTTATAAAGAAATGAATTCAATGACACAAAAACAAATAACCCAATCAAAAATTAGACAGAAGATCTGAATAGCCACTTCTCCAAAAAACACAAACAGTGATGTAAAGAAAATACATATGTGAAAAATTAAAAAATAATGAAAGAGTGCATACAGATTATATGCAGGCACATTAAAAAATACTCATCATCATTTATTATCAAGAGAATGAAAATCAAAACCACAATGAGATATCACATATGAAGTATGAAGTTGTAATCTCAAAATTATATAGCTGGGTAAATAATTAGCATATTAATAAATTTGGAAAGAAAAAGATAGCACTGTGAGAATAACCTACAACAAAAAGACAAGAAACAAGAGTTGATAAGGATTTGGACAAGAAGGAATCTTTGTACACTGTTGGTAGGTATGTAAACTGGTCTAGTCTATAAAGAAGAAAAAATGGAGTTTTCTCAAAACATTAAAAATAAATTTACCATTTGATTCAGCAATTCCACTATTAGAGGTATCTATCTGTAGAACGTAAAAATGTTATTTCAAAAATAGATAGATAGATAGATAGATAGATAGATAGATAGATAGATAGATAGATAGATAGATAGATTTTGAAATAGCATTTCAAAAATATAGAAATGATGTAATACACACACACACAAACACACACACACACTGGAATACTAGTTAGCAATAAAGAAAGATGAAATATTGCCATTTGTGAAAACATTGATAGAATTGGAATAGACTATACTAAGAGAAGTCAGACAGAAGACAAATGCTGGATGATTTCATATGTATATGGAATATTAAAAAATAAAGCAAAGGACTTGCATAAATAAAACCAAACAAATGCATGAAATCTAACAGCATGACTTATTTTACCATAGGTGTTCAGGGAGTGGGAGGGAAAAGAGGGACTGAAGTTTATCATTGCAATTTTGGTGGTAGATATGGTATGTAAAAATTAAATTGAAGAGGTATGAAGTATACTACTAAAACATAACAATACTGTGAAACAATGCTATCATAGTTTAACAAATGAAGTAATCTTATATGGACTTTTTGTGTCTTGCAAAAGCAGGGCCTCCCCCCAAAAAATATAAGTGCTATTATCCCACTATAAATAAGCATCTTCTATTTTCCTGTTAACCTACTTATTTATTGTCAGTTAATTCACAACTTGCAACTAAAAATCCAAGCTGATAGAAGAAAAACTTGTCCTTCCTGACAGACATTTATAAGTTAGTTTCTTCCTTCTGGAAGTAACAGTGAAATAGGTAAACAAGACAGTCAAAAGTCACAGCAGTATCTTTGAAGAGAAAATATAATGATAATACTTAAGTATTTATAATCCAAATGTCCTCAAGTTCCACAAACCTGGGGGTTAAATGAATAAGTTCTCAGTAGTACCCAAGTTTTGCAAACTCCTAGCCCCAAGGCAGGAGTTCAACTTCCTCAAAGACCTCCTCAGCTATCTGCTGAAGTTCTAATGTCTCACCAGAACTCAACATAAGTCCAAACTTGTCCTGTTGCCTCAGAGTCCTTGTTGATGCCGCAAGGCACCTAAACTCTACCAATGTTAATGTCTTCCCTGACTATGTCATTTCTTGCCAGATTTTCCCTTTCCAAATTCCCAAATCCAGGTGTGCTGATGCCTCAGTATACTGTAATCACACATTGTGGGTTATGCAGTTATGTGTAAAGAAATTTCTCTGCAGTACCCTGTCTATTCTGTGGATGACATCAAAGCCAGTAGCAATAGCTTCTGTTGAGATTAGATAGAACAGAACACACTGGAACACCTTTCCTGTACAGCTATTACCCTGTCACTCACCCATCATCTATCCATCCATCCACCCATCTATCCATCCTTCCATAGAACCCAAATCATGATCTGGTTCATTGCCCACCCATCTAGCCATCATCTATCCATCCATCCATCCATCCATCCATCCATCCATCCATCCATCCATCCATCCATCCATATATCCACCCTTCCATAGAACCCAAATCATGATCTGGTTAATTAAAACATAAGATTTCCTTCTCTTCCATTTTCTTATGCCCCCCGAGCCTTCTAAATCTATTGCACCAAATGCTCTTAATATTGAACATATGTATTAAGCATTTTATGAAGTGTTTATTGCTAGCCTTAATCTCATTGGACAGATGAAAAAGTGGACACAGATATTAAACAATTTGCTCAAGATCACAATTGTGATTAATGACCTGATTTTTTTCTTTCTTTCTATACATAGATTTCTTAGTATGTATATATACCTGTATTTTAAGGTAAAAATAAACTGCTACATAGTAGAATAATTATCTTTTGTACTTTTTCAAACAAACTATGAACACATTTAATTTAATCCATTTCTGTTCATTTAAGTAGATATTTATAAAGCATTCTTGGGGTCAGCTTCTCCCAGCGCTCTTATAAGGCAGTACCCGTTTCTTAGGCTTCAGTATAGCCTCAGCTCTCATCAGTATTTGGAAGAACTCTTTAACTGATCCATGATAGTGATTTTCATACCTTGCTGAACAAAATTGACAGACAAGGAATGCAATCAAATAGAAAATACTAAATAACTTTCAAATCACTGTTTCCACCAAATATTCCTTCCCAGCAGTCATTGTAGGTCTCCTCCTTCTCAGTAAGAATTACTTCTGTTTACTTTGGTGGAAGAGAGAAACAATCTTCTTATACATGTATTTTTTTCTCAGTTAAGCAGTATTGAATTCCAAGTTGGCCATTTAAACTCCAACAAGCACCAACAGCACTGTCTACCTTTGAGGTGATTCATTGTCTTTAGTTCAAAACTTTAGTTGATTAATGAATAAATACATGTGGAAACTTGCCTGACACACCAGAGGAAAGCAGCCTACTCTGCCCAGAAAGAGGAACTCAGGGAATTTCCTGTTTTCTCTGAAGGGTCCTATAGTTTTTCAGCCCTCAAAAGTCCCAAAAGAAATAATATTTGTTTAACTGAGAACTAACAATCATTCCAGAGAAGAAACTAGTATCATCCTTGGACATTTGTCATATTCAGCAGTCTTCTTGATCAATTATATGGACCTAGGATTCCAAAAGCTTTGGCACTGAATAGAGTTGAATAAAATTGATAGTATGGAATATAATGAACATCCCTGAGTGTGCTGCATCTTATGAAGCAGGATAAAAAGCAAGCATCTTGAAAAACAAATCCCAGTAAATTCATAGTCCAGACATGCATAAAGAAACAAAATGCTTCCTTCCTTCTCAGAGATGAAGATCTAGTCAGAGGTAGATCTACTAGGAAGTTAACAAAATAAAAGCCTCACCCCTCACTTTCATGAACTCCTTCCAAGACCCTGCCTCTCCCTTCTAATTTCAAATTGGGTGTCCAATTTCTTAAGGACTCTGCCTCTAATTGTGTAGTAATCAGATCTCAGAGAAGTTGGGTCCACCCTTGCCCAAAGTAGGATTTTTCAGCATGGAAAGACAATGTTTGGATGGATATCGTCCTGCAAAATGGCAGCAGGATGAAGATACTGGGCTCAGCTCTTCCAGATACAACTAAATTGCAGGAAAACTAAGCAAAACTAGTTCCCTAATGGAAAAGTAGACAATCATAGTAAACACAAAGAACTAATGTATGGAAGAGATAGGCAAAACTTTATGTGAACTTTGTCTACAGTGATAATGGAGCAGCACAACTCACAGAGCACCCAGAGCACCCAACATTTTTGACTGGGACACACGTAACATCAGGGACTCTTCTTTCATTCTAGGTTATTTTTAAGCACTAGATGCAGTGTTCAATGTGAACTGTAGTTGATAAGGCATTATAGACTGAGAATTGTTCTGGCACAAAGTCTTATCCTGTAATTTTTGCT
Organism: Uropsilus gracilis; assembly: GCA_004024945.1. NCBI lineage: Eukaryota > Metazoa > Chordata > Mammalia > Eulipotyphla > Talpidae > Uropsilus > Uropsilus gracilis. The sequence continues at coordinate 32,063 of PVHY01010644.1, forward strand.
TCTGTAATTGAAAGGTGTTTGAACTCAGTTCAAGCATTTCTTTGTTTTGGTTTTAACCTTTAAGTGGGGTGTGGCAGGTGTTTTGACTATCTTGTTTTAAGTAGCAGCCTCTTCTATGAGAAGATGTTGGTGTTTTAACCATATTCTTCCTGCCATTTTAGGCCCCTGCTATTTTGTATCAAAAGCGTCAGGCTCTAATATTCATTCTGTACTCCCACCGCTACACTTCACTAGCAGTACACCCTCTATATTGAGTGCCAGTTCACACAGCCCATTTTTCAAAAAGAGGATATAAACAACAGAATAAAAAGAAAATGAGTCCGTTATAATTAAAAATAATAGAATTAAGAAACACAATAACTGATTTTAATAATGCAATAGAGGGCCTCAATAGCAGACAAGTAGAAGCAATGAAAAGGATTAATGAATTCAATAACACAATGTTGGAGGACATATAAACATATAAATGTAAAGAAAAAAATTTAATGAAAATATGTAAAAGTACATTTGGATAATTTAAAGAGGAATATCATGAGGGTACCAGAAGGAGAAGAGAAAGAGAAAAGCAAAGACAATTTACTTAACTAATTACTAAAAATCATCTGAATCTGGGAAATGATCCAGTTGTTGTGATGCAGAAGCCCAAAAGTTTCCAAACAAAATAGTGACAACATCAAAGTACTTTATTTAGCTGTTGAAAACCAACAACAAATACTGAGTATTAAAAAACATCAAGAGAATATAGGGTAACTTAAAATGAACCACCAATCAATAGACTTTTCAGTGGATCTGAAAAGACTATCAATAGACTTTTCAGTGGATCTGTTCAGCAGAAGCATGAAGGGACAGGACAGAGATATTTAAAGTACTTAAAGCAAAAGACTTCCAGCTCCGAATCCTTTCCCCACCTAATTCAACATTCAAGACAGTAGGAGTGAAGAGCTTTGTGGAAAAGCAAAGATTAAAACAATTGATAAACATCAGGTTGCATATTTAAGAAATTCTAAAGGGATTGTTGTAAAGCAGCAGAATAATGAATACTGAGGCAACAGGCACCTAACTCAGTTAATTGGAAGAAGAAAAGTAACAACATGACCCATCAGAATGAGTCAGGGTCAGACCATGCAAATAGCCCATCATATACTAACCTCAATAGGCCTTTGTAGGGTAAATGAGTTAATTGGGCTTTTTTATGCCACCAGTCTATGGCTATCATGCTATTGTAGAAGCCCTTTGGAACATGGGCACAGGGCACCACACCCTGATTGTGTCACCGGGCCCCTGAGAACATGGGTGTGTATGTATAAGTGTGCACACCTGAGCCTGGAAGCAGAGATGAAAATGATGTCCATGGCAGCAGTAGCACTGCTTCCAGGATCACCTACTACTGGTGAAGATGAGTAGCTTGACTACAGAATAGGCCAGAGGAGGATGTGAAGATTGTGGGGGGCGGGGGTCTGTGGAGCTGGGTTGCCTACCTGCTTGCCATACAGTTGGCCCAGCCTTCTTGCATGGAGTACCTGTGTACCTGGTTTCCTGATACCATTAAACCCTGTAAAATCCACTAAGGGTTCCAGGACTCTTTTCTGCCAGCCTGAAAGATGATAGTGAAATTGCTGTGTGAATGATCTTGCATGACAGCCCCCCAAATAAAATAGAAATAACATCACAATGGAAATGGAATTTAAACAAAGCATATAATAAATAAAAATGAAAAATGAAGCAAAAATTAAAAGACAAATAAAAAGAAAATAACAAAATGAGGACTTCTGTAAAAAACCTGAACCTGAACTCACCAATCAAAAGATGAAGAGTAGCCTTAGTGTAACCAATCTTGTTTTCAATTGTAGTGCAAGCAGCAGGCTCACCAATCTGCATAGGTTCTTTATTGGTTCTAGCAGTTACACAGACACACCAGGCAGAGCAGACCAAGATCAGAGCAGGGCTGGGGGAATGGAAGGCAGGTGAGCCTTCCTAACCCCCCAAGAATTTTCACACTTTCTGTAGGTGTGCTCTCTCTTTCTCTCGTGTTCTCTAGTGCTCTCTCTTATGCTCTCTTACATGCTATTCCACCCGGGGGAAGGGTGGGTGGTGATACCGCCCTTTTATCATTTTTTCCCAGGCCTAGGTGTGCCCACTCACACATATGCACACCCACTGGGCCAGGCATACAATCATAGGGAGATCAGGACACAGCATCACAGATGCTGGTCATAAGGATTAATGACAGAAGAGTAAAAACCCTGAAAACTTATATACCTTACATCCTACCCCTTCAGGGATTTTCCATTTTTGGTGCACAATCTACATGCTATTCTTCTTTCATAAGTTTCTCTTGGTGAATGTGGGAGACTATCTCCATGACCTGTAAACATGAACAGAATAGAACAATGTGTATCTAAGCCCAGTCTACTGAGGTGGTAAGACATACCAACCCAGAGGGGAAAAGACTAAGGCACTGTTGTATTCAATGTTGAGCCACTTTCATGGCAATCTACTGTCACTTACCAGTAGCCATCAAACTTCCTGGCCTTCTTTGGCTGTGGTCTATACCACAAGCCACACATTATATCCACTTCCAGTATGCTCTCTGACTAACTACAATCAGACTGACTCACTCACCATGGGTTGTCTCTACAACATTTGGCCTCCATGTCCCCAATATGACACACAGACCTCTGTAGTAGGCTAACCCTCTGCACATGCACTTGCATTGGGAACCCATGCATCACAAGCTCCTCATTTATCTTCTCTCTGGTACCTTCTCTGACTACGTTCTTTACCACAAGCCACATTCCCAACTGTCACCCAAAAACAGGATCCTCAGCATCTCACCTGATTCAGAAGTGTACAGGGCATCACCCACAGGTTATTTTAAGAGGCTTGCCTTTTCTAGCATCCTCTATGGTTGCTTAACAGTGGCTCAGGACTTTCCTGAACTTGGTGGCAGCCTTCTGCCTCATCTAAATTGGTTCTTTACACATTTCTACCATTGCTGAGTAGGATCTTGCAAGGGCTTCATACATTAGTCAGCATGGGGCTCTTCTCACACCTGTCTCTGTCCTACTCTCACTCTCAGGGGCTGTCGGGCACTATCACAGACCAGACTGGGCTCATGCTATGAAATGAGCAACACCTCATCTTACTACCTTATCTGTCCCCAGAAAACTGGAGACAGGATGGACTTCTGAAAAATGATAGCATTGCCATCCCTCCAATATTTACCTAAGGAAACATTCCTTAAAGAGATAAAAATCAAATTGTGCGCAATCCCCTGCCCCCAATTACCTCACAGAAACCAATAAAGTTAACCTGTTAACCAATTTTATTACACCTTCACCATTTTCCTCCCTTTGAAATTCATTGTGAATTGTGCTCTTTATAAATACCCCTTTCTTTTCTTAATAAATCATTGTCTGGCTCATTACTTCCAGTCAATCCTTAGCTGCCTTAGCTAAACCATCTCTCTCATCCATCCTTTCTTTGTAGCCTGCATTTGACTCTCAACAAGGGGCCATTGCCACTCTAGGCTGTGTCCATGAGTTCCCGACTGGTGGGACACAGCTGCCTGCTGTGCCTCTAAGAGTGCTGGGCAGCCTGCAACACTAATTTGGCCACTAAGGTATAACAGCCACCTCTTAATTCTTATATCCTGGGATGTACAAATGATCCCATCAACCCCCAGGGTCTCACAGACAGACATGAGTCAACCTCTCAAAGTTCCCATGCCTTCTGGTGGAACCATTTGTTCAATTCTACCATTCTATTTCTGTGTCAATTCTACAATTCTATCTTTGTATCTTTGGGCGAGCTCCAAGGGATGGTTGGAGGTCTTCTTTCTTCCCTGACAAATTTGCTACCTTAGGGATTGTTGACTGATCCTCATGGGCCATCTCCTTCCCACATGAGGTCTATCCTACAGCTCCTGGACCTTGTCCACCTCCTGTGCTCCTATAGCATCTCCAGTGTCATCCTTGACTCTCTTTTACAGAACTGTCTGCCAACTTATGCCACTGAGCATATCTCTCTCCATCTACTGAATCCTGCCTACTTACATCAATTATGTGTATTGAACTACCCTCTTGTCTATGCCAAGTGTCTATGTCTTCTCTGTCTGCATTGAATCATCCCATCCTCATCACCAATTGTCTCATCAATTTTTCTGTCCTTGACACCAATTGTAGAGCCAGAATCAGGTAGGTTCTTTATTGATTCCAGCAGTTAGACATATCAGGTAGGGCAGGGGAGGGCCAGGGTCTGGGGATATGGCAAGGGCCAAGGGAACTGGACTAGGGCAAGAGTGTCCAGGAGGCATGTGAGCTCCCTGGCTCCCCACCCCTGGAATCTTATGCTCTTTCTCTGGTGTTCTCTAGAGCTCTCTTATGCTCCTCATTTGCTCTCTCTTCATGTACTTGTGCTCTCTGGGATGAGGCACCTCTTTATCCTCACCTCCCAAACCCAGGAGAGCCTACTCACACCACACACACGCGCACACACACACACACACACACACACACACACACACACACACACTGAACGATGCATGCACAATCATAGGGAGGGCAAAATACCACAGGTGAAAATCTTAGAGGTTAATGACAGAAAGGCAAAAACTCATTTACCCTACAGTGCCCAAAACAAAGTGTGACTTTCTGTTGTTTACAAGACATTTGTCTTATTAACAAAGATGAGCATATACTTAGTTAAAGGCCAGGACACAGTTATATGCAAGGAACTGGAAACCAAGAAATTAGTCTCCCACAGCCCTGGGATACTAGGTAACTTCTAGGAGAGACCCACAAGGATGCTATACACCTGCCACTCTTCTCTGGGAATCCAAAATAGTTTTCTGTTCATTTATTTCCTGAAAAATAGAAGAGCATGTCTTTGATCATGGTGAAACAACCTGCCCCTAAAGATGAGCAAATGGAAATATAGCGATGTTAAGTCTGCAGCTTAGAGTAACAAAACCAGGGGAGATAGGACTAGAATTGAAAGTCTCTGACTTATGAAAATTAACATTCTTTAATAAACTCTAAAGTGTTAGATGCTTTACAGATGTACTTTGAAATAATCTGCATAGCAACCCTGTGTGATGGACATTGTTCCTCCCTCTCCCATTTTAGCATTAGGCTGAGACGAAGAGGTGCAAAGTAACTTCCTGGAAGTTCAGAGCCAGGAAAGAATTCGAACCAGGTGATATGCACAGACGCACTAAAAAAACTTCCTCATGGTGGGTTCCATTCTGGTTCCTATCATGCTGTTATGGGTAGGAGGTTAGATATGATTCTGATAGTGAGGTTCTGCTTCAGCATTTTGATTTCCCATGCCCAGCACAATGCCTGGCAAAGATGGGCCACCAAACAAGGTGTTAAATGAATAAACAGGTGACTAAAAGAAAAAATTAATGATGAATGGTGTCTTTACTATAGTGTTAGTGTTTTTGGTACATTGTCAGGGGAGGTCACATTGGAGGTTAAGGGACAGAGAGGATATTTCCCTCTACCTCTTTGGATTCTTTTCAGACTGACAAGATAATCAAATTAATAGCAAACAGATTAGAAGGAGAAATGAACAAATTTATTTATATGTATTGAGACTATACATAGATGTACATTCTCTAGATAGAGGGAGATTCTAAAGTAAATGAAGCAAAATGAGGGTATATAGCCTCAAGCTGGTATAAGGGCTGAGAACCTCAATGAGAGAAGAGAGAGGACACACCAGATGAGGAGGGTGATTTATATTATGACCAGATGCTCTGAAATTATATGTTTGCCTTTCTGTATAAATAAGCTTCTCCAAAAACAAGGTTATTTCTGGTAAAAACCCTTACTTTGGGTAATGCACTCAATTCTCAGTCTTTTAGGTCCTTGAGGAAGTGTTCATAAGTTTCTTGTGAGTCTGCAGAGCCTCAACTGACTAACTTTTAAAAATCCACATTTTAAAATATCCACATGTCTCAGGAAAAGGCATATCTGAATCTGTTCTGTCTGAACATCTTGGGAAGGTCTCTGCTTCAGAGGACATGGGCACATGAAGTTTAATACCATGGCAGTGACTCCCCTAACACCTTTGGCAAATCTCCTATTCTCTGTGTGGATATTTCCTTCTTGGAATGAGTGAATGCCCTTGCAGATGATTTATCAATTCATCTGTAGTAGTGTTAATGTCACCAGAATTGCTTGGGGTAGCTTTCATGTCCTGGCCCAATTCAGGGTCTCTAAATACTTTAAATAATTAGAATATTCTTAAGAGATAAAAACATTGAGATAGATAGTCTAAGTCCCTTACTGACTGTGCATCAGTCCTTTTCTTCTTGAATTTTCTTTAAAGTGCTAAAAAGATGTGTCTGAAAACTACGTGTATGGTAAGACCTCTAGCATGGAAAGGAGTCTAGGTTCTGATTCTGTTCTCATGAGCTTGTACATGTCATCCATAGGCTTCTGTTTTCCTATCTAGAAAACTATGATGCTGCCCTGGATGATTTCTGAACTCTCTTACACGAAAATATTCTTTGACTCAACACTTGCTTGACAAGATTGTGAAAGGACTTCTCTATTGGAAATTGGATACTAAAGTGAGTGATTCTAGGTTTGTATGGCACTGAGCACATGAATGGTGATCATGCTCTGGATGCAATGGGGCAAGACTTGAGTGATTCTGACAAGATGGATAGTGGTTAGTAGTCCATAATGCATGAAATCAAGGGGTAAAATGCTATCAGGAATGTGTAAAAGGGTCCTATGCCCTGGTGAGGAATTTAGACTCTGGTTGTAAACTTCATTTTCCCAAGCTACACTCTTTATGCTTCATCATGGTTTTAACTATGAACATTAATATTCAGATTCCAATTTAAATGAGGATGGGAGACTAGAAAGATCATGCATACATCAATCAAAAAATTATAGGAACCATCTGAGCTGAGAAGTCATATTTTTTCCAAAAATTAAATAATAATACCTGGTACCCACGATGGAAGGTAACACTGGTTCAACCTCTTGCTGAAATGAGAGGTAGGCCCTCCAAAAGTTATCTAGGAATTTTTTAGCCTTGGATTCAGGGACATACACATAAGTCTTTCCAAAGATGCACTCTTTAATGTGTGGTCTGTTTTCTTGTTTGTCACTAAATAACCTCCTTTTGTAATTGGAATATCTGCCCAAATGATCAACTCTGTGATGTGATAATTAAGAGGATCACAAAGCTGCCATCCTGGATTTGTGTCTCAACTTTGTCACTTAATGAAAATGTGGCCATGAGATTTCCTACCTTCTCTGTGCCTTTGTGTCCTCCTTGAACTATAGAAATTTTATTTCATAGGATTATTATACCTCACAAGATGAGTTAACATATGCCAAGTGCCTGCAACAGTGCCTGGCACCTGGAAAGAACTCAGGAACTTAAACTCACCTGCTTTCTTTGTATCTACATACCACTACACATAACATTTTGGTGACTGCCTAAAAGGAAAAAAAAGCAACATGGCTTTGTACATGAAAATTTAGGACACGAATATCCATAGTAGCAAACCATATTCTGTGTACAATGCTTGCTTCTGAACTGTACAGTTGCTGTTTTTTTCCCATGATAATTGGATTTAATGTAACTTTATAAGCCAGTGACACATCAATTTTAAAAAAAGAGATTATTGGGCATGGCTGAAAAATTTGTCTGTAATTTATGTCAACATTGGAATATGATTTACTATGGTATTAACTACTTGAGCTCCTTAGGAAATAAAACTTGTGAAATCACTAATAAAATTTACTCATAAAATAAACCTTCCAATAAATACATTACCACTGAAGTTTGAATTGTTCAGTCCTCTTCTACTTAAAATCACCTTGTTTGTGTAGAAAAATCTTGCTGCAGGCAGTGAAGAGACAAAGTGTTAGTGCAGAGAATGACATGAATAAATTTGTATTTAGAAAACTGTAGTAATATTCCTTTCATTTTGGGGTTTTTGGTAGAGGCTTAGTAAAATTGGTTTCAGTAGCAACTGTTAACCATACCATACTTCTGTTATTCAATGTGGAAAATATACAATACTGCAAGAATTGATTCTCATTGCCACTCCAGATTGTGGAGTGCAATCAAATAAAAAACTCTTGTCCTATGCATTTTCAGAAAAGTTATTATTCTCTCCCTGAAACTTAGAACTACTCTCATCCAAGGTGTTTGGTGATGATGGCCCTGGATTTACTTTCATCCTTTGTGTAATATGTATGCCCAAAGAAGAAAAATATGCTTTATGTTATTTGTACATAAGCCATTTTCCTCCTTGACATCTCAGAAGCTAATAAATAAGGTGATTTCCCATATCAGAAAAATGGGCAACAACAAGTGTCCACCTGGAAATGTAGAGAAAGGAATACTCTTACACTATTGGTGGGAATGCAAACTGGTCCAGCCACTATGGAAAACCGTGTAGAGGACCCTCAAATTACTGATAATGGAACCACCATTCAATCCAGCAATCTAATTCTGGGAATCTACCCAAAGGACACCAAAACACTATTTCAAAAGGACACCTGTACTGAGATGTTTATTACAGCACTATTTACAAAAGCCAGGATATGGATACAATCCAAATGCCCCAAAACAAATGGATTAGAAAGTGGTGGTATATGTACATAGTTGACTATTATTTCACAAATAAAAAAGACAAATTTGATGTATGTGTGATAACATGGATGGACCTCCAAGAAATCATGCTAGGAGAAATAAGCCAGAAAGAAAAAGAAAAACACTGCATGATCTACCCCACACCTATATGTGGGGTATAGGGAAAACAAACAAACAAAAGGACATGTAAAACTTAAAACCAACAAACTGTCAGCATAACTAAGCATAGAGGAAGAAAGGGAGCGGGAGGGTGAAAATCAGGGGAGGGAATGGGCACAAGAGATTAAGATGATGATTAATGGGTGACAAAGTGGTGGGAGATCTTGAGGGTATACAATGATGCTAAAAATATGCAAATGTGCAATCAAATTTTAAAAAATAAGAATAAATAAATGTTTCCTCTTCAAACACTTCATGTTCATCTGCTATAATGAAATGACATGCTCTGGACCCATCTGATATAGTCACGTGCTTATTGAATGTTCTGTGGTTAAATATACTTCTCAATTTTGTGGATCCCATATGATAATAGCATTGCCCTTTTATTCAGGAAAGAAAAGCTTGGTTGGGCAAAAAAATAGCAACTCTAGAACTCCCTGACCAATTGGGTTATATTTGGATTAGTTAACTATGTGCTGGTGCCAGTCCAAAATATGGGACTCCACACCCCAAACAGAAATACACTCAGAGAGCTATTTCTTTTCAGAGTGAGGCGATCATTAGCATATGCCAAGTGTAATAAATTGATATTAACAAAAAGTTATTAAAGTTACATAGCACTTTCCAGCTTTACATATAGCTTTGAGATTCCTAATCACAGTATGGCAGTGTTAGTGCTTCACTAAGGGATTCCCAGGGAGTCCCAAACTTGCATACTCTATAGATTTGCCATCTATGTGCACAGGAGACTCTTGGTGTGAAAGATATTTAATAGAATTAGTGTTTATGGAGAGAGAAAAAGAGAGGTATTTCAAATTAGGTATTCCAAATTGAATACCTAAAATTACCCACACCCATTTGGGCAAATGCCTGTTCAAACAGGGTCAGTCAGAAGTTGGGTCTGTGGAGCCTGAAAGCTTTCCAGGCCTAAAGCAACTTCTCACCAAAGGAGAGGCATTTAGAAAAAAAGTTAAGACAAAAAGTTAAGACAACAAGAAATACCACATAGAGAAAGTGGCTGTCGTTGACATCTCTCAGCTCCACATCTCTCAGCCATGAGTGTCTTTCAAGTACCTCTACGTGTTACTCTCCCATATGTCTCCTTCCATGCCTTTTTCCAGTAATACCAGAGTACAAGTCAGCTAACAGGAGTCAGAATGTCCCTTTTATTTTATTCCCACCTTTTGACTTGTACAGCTTCATCTGGCTCTTCTGCTCTGCTCCTAGGTCCCAATAATTGATCCAAAGTGGCTGCTTCTAAGTGGAGGGCAGGGAACATGATGCTTCTTTTCACAGAGGAACCCACAGCTTCCTTCATTCATTTAACATGTATTTAGTGAACAGCTACTATGCACAAGACCCTGTCTTAGACAACACATTCTTTATTTCTCCATAACTCATGAGGAAACTGAGGTACAACTATGTAAAAATCCTTTGCCCAAGGTCAAAAGTACTAGGAAATGTGATACTATAGATATTGTATTACATCTAATTTTCTCATTGAGTTTTTTGTTTAATTTTTATTTTGTAATTTTCATACAATATTAGTCACGTTTCTATGGTTGTTGTTCCCTTAGGTTTGGCCCTCCCTTTTGTATTGTTCCCCTTACCCACCTGACCCCCTCCCCATTTTCCTCTCCCCTTGTGTTGACTCTAACTTCTCTCACTGAAAGTATTGATCCATGTTTATTCCTTTAGTCTTTTTTCAATTCTGAAACTTGTCATCAATCTTCTGAATATGCATTGTTTCCTTTATCTTAAAGATTAAGCTATATCTCATATATCTCAGAGATACATGGAGCCTATACCCGAAGTCACCTTCAAATGAAGAGCTGATTTCATTCACACCAACCTGATATCTAGGTGTGTCTGTAAAGAATTCTCCCTCTATAACTTCATCTCTATTTTCTCTCTCCCTGCTATGGCTGTGGCAGAACAACAGTGGTCTCTGATGTAAGGGCTGCTCTCCTGGTCAAAAACATATGACATAGCACCCCAAGGCACTACTGGGGTGTCACTTGCTGCCAAGTCAGCAGGTTCGCTGACTTCTGTTGGTTTTAATGGATCCAGAGTCAGTTGATGGCCATCCTGGTTCTTCTTTGGAGTTATTCCGTCCTTCCTTGTTCTTTCTGTCATCTTATGCTCCTAAAAATCAATGTATGATTCAACTATTCTTATCTAGAAAGAGCAATGTCGTTTTCAAAATCCAGCACAAAATTAAAAATAAGGTCTCATTCAAAGGACTTGAGAATTTCAACACATCAACAGCAGAGAGTTAAGCCAAGCGAGGTATCCTGCTGAGTCTGAGACCCTGAGCACAGATCACTTGCCCATGAAGCTAGTTCAGGGCCTGCCATTGTTTTGCCATAGTTGTTGGAATAACCTAGACTTTCATCACAGAATTACCCTCTCTGTTCATCACAGTTCACTCCTCTGGCTTCATCAGGCTCTGTTTGGGTTTAGTCTCTAACAATTAGCTCTTTGCCCCACTTGTAGGTCTCTCCCTAATTTCTCAGAGCAGTTCTTACTCACCAACATTCTCATGGATACAGCTCATTATTTCTAGGGATGACTTTGCAGGATGTGCAGATAGGGGACTGAGAGGGAGACAGAAGACTGTGCATATTTGGCAAAGTGTTTATAATAATTTCTGGCATCTGGAGTTATTTTGCTTTTTATTAAATATATCTCTACATTCTGTAGCTGCCTCTTCACTTGACCCTGAGTTTCTTGGAGGAAATTTTGGTATTCTTAACAAACAACACACCAGAACTTCATATTTATGTTATAAGAGCCAGTGGTGTCATCACAAACAATTTCCTTCCTTTGTTGGAGGAGCAATTAAAAAAAAAAATAGAAAGAAAAATCACAGCATTTTCAGTAAAGTAAACCACATCTTCCACACCTTTCATGTTACTGACAACTGCAAAGCAGGGCATGTAAGTTATATCCAAGTGGAAACCATTGGCTCCACTGCATCCTGTTGCAAAATCCTCAGGCACTGGGTTACAGCACTGACAGCAAAGAGAAAATTAAGAAACAAGGGGGGAAAGGAAAAAGATTTCAAGTGGAGAAGATAAAAAAGGGAGAAATTCAAATGACCACAGGCCAGAATGTGCTGACAATGATCATCTTAAATCAATACCACACAATGAAAGATAGCAATATCTTAAACTCAGTGATATACTACTGAGTATTTGCCATGTACAAGGAATGTGTAAGCTAGAGATGATATTTATCTGATCCTCTCAAAAACTTTGCATTGTTTTGTTATTCAAACAAGCATTATTACCCTCATTTTATAGATAAGGAAACAGTTTCAGAGAGTACAGTGCTTAGCTCAAAGTCACGTGACATATAAGTAGCTATCTAAAAATATATAGCTATATACTCTAGAGAATCTCCCTAATATATCTTGCCCCTGCTCCCTGGTGACCAATCTGGAGGCCCAGCCCCTTTTCCCACAGATGACCAGAGAATGCTTGGACATCTGACACAAGAGCAGCTAATCTATTGGATGGCAACAGCCTGTGATTTATATATCCATCTTAAAAAGAGTGATAGGGGTCAATTTAGCTCCCTCTGATAGGTTTAGACCCTGGAAAATTCCAAACAGTTAACTATGAAAATTGAGCTGCAGGTTGATAAAAAGAGGTGGCCAATATGGGCCTTGTGAAAACTGAAGTGGGAACCACAGGCTTTAGAGAGAAATAGAGCTCAGAAGGACAGACAAAAGCAGAGATATAAGGGGAAAGTGAATATGAAACCAGGAAGACCTGGACAGGGCATCGAAGAGGAAAAGATAGCATTATCAGCATTACAGCACCTATCCTTGGGTTCTCTGAGGTCTCCATCCCTAGGTCCCTGTTGGGTCTCTGAATCTTTACAGTAGCCTTTCCTCTTTTCCTGTGAGTAGGCTTTTGTTGCATCCTCCAAAATTTTGACCTCAACAGATTGAAGTCAAACTTATTCTTACCATAGCTATCTGCCCTCTGTACTTCATTCAGAAGGGGAGGCCATGAGCCCCTAGGACAGCTAACAAGATAAAGTCTTCACAGGTCATGTTTCTTGCCTCTGTTTCCTTGGTTAACCTTCTACCATCACTATCCCTGAGTAATGATTGTGTCTCTACTCAAGGCCACTTCCTACATCATACTAATCCCTCTCAGATCCATCTCTAGACCTGTATCAGGGCTATACCAGCCCTTTTTCAGACCACTGGTCTGATGATGGGAGAATATCAAGGAGTGGCAGTCAGCCCTCAGCAATACACTGCTCTTCTTACTGTAGGCAGACAATTGAGTTGTGGGTTGCTGGATGTGCAGCAAAGAAAAGCAGCAGCAGTTTAGTCAAGAGAGTAGGAAGTGAGGAGTTCCTGGTTTTTTTTTTCTAAGTTCTTTTTCCAACTGGTTGTGTTATCTTCAGCCCCTTGGTCAACATCCCTGGGTCTTGAATCACTTAAGTCTGTAATGACAGGGTGGGAAGATGCAAGCCAAGCCCATTCCTTCTTTAACATTCTAAGATCTGAATTTAAATCTCATTCCATTTGCTTGACATAGAAAATGGGACCCTGGAACTTTACTGGAATTTGTGCTTAGTCATCACATCAGTTCTGGTTACAAGTATCAAAAATAAGCACATCTAACAGTGCTGACCAGGTTGTGGAAAAGGAAATAAATTAGAGAGAAGACTTGGAAACATGATAACTGAAGGTTCAAGGAAAGGGAAAGAAGATCTCATGTATAAGCAAAGATATAGGACCAAGTGTCTCAGGAACTTGAGGGCAACTGTGTGAACAAGCTAGTGCAGGGAGTGTACATGGCTGAATTAGCAAATTTCTAAGGCATCTATCACAGCAAGCCAACTCTCAGACTTTATTTAGGTAAAAAACCATTAAGTTTCAGTTCCCAGAACCCAGTCTGACTCAGAACTTTAGAATCTTGGCCTGCGGTAAGATGAGTCATGGTGATGAAATTTCAAGAGAAAAGGACATTCTTATAATTAGTTTTGAGAAAGCAACTAGCCGTTCTTTTGCTCTATAAATGCCTTTTGTAGGTTATTTTAGTGAATGTCTCCTTTAGGGAGTCCTAAAGAAGGTTGGGTGGATCTGTCCCATGTTCTATTACCCCTAAGCTTTCCCTAACTCCAGAGTTACCATATCCTTTGAAGGAATCGATCCAAACACTGGGTCACCCAGCCTGTTCTGACCTCACTCAGTGGGTTGCTCTTCCTGGTCAGCCTATGATCTTCTTGAAGTTCCAAGAGGAAAAGGAGTTCTCAGTGGAGCCTAAGGCCAAGGGTGGGCAGGACTGGGTTGGCTACCCGGTACTAGAAGTTCCACTTCTAAACAAAGATGGGGTTGAGCATCTCCTCTTCCCATCCTCGTAGTTGCTCTGCCTGCACAGGCTCACTTTGTGCTTTTTACCAAGCCCCCTCCCAGGGCAGGAAATCAAAGCTGACACTGACTTTACAGTCAGAATATTTCCATGAACAATGAAATGTGAATGAACAATTTCTCTACTGTTCCCCACACAACAGAAGTTTCTGTTGAAACTAGGCAGGCGTGGCTCAGTTCCCATTTTTATTTACCCTGATGGAGAGCTTGTTCTCTTCAGTGGCTCCATCTTTCCTCAGGGACATTCTCTCTCATGGGTATAATGGAGATTTCCCTCAACAAATCCAGATAGACAAAGAGCTATCCAATCTTTGAGAAATATGATTGAATCCAAAAGTAGAAAAGATGGTTTAAAGCTCAGATAGTAAAACTAGAAATGCTCCAAAAGATCTTCATTAATATATGTCCCTTTTTCTTAGTCCTTATTCACACATTTCCAATCATTTCATTGTTCTTTTAATAAAAATTTACTTCATACTAACTATATGCCATCCTCCACTGTGCTGGTTGCAGGAAATTTTAGCATAAATAGGATATAGTTGCTGCCCATAAATAATTTCTTTAATTTGGGAAATCTTTTAAGAGGGGGCATAGTGGCAAACAGCTATGACATGCAGAGAGAAGGAATGGAAAGCTGAGGATATGATCAGGCTTTAAGAGAAAAGTGATAAAGTTTAATAGTAAAAAGAAACAGCAAAAACTCTTCTGCATTATATAACTGGCAAGTTGAGTGACTCATGACACAATAGAAAAGCAACATGATTGTGAATCACCCCTGTTCTGGTTCTTCCTCCTCTCTCCACCCTCACCTCACTCCCCTGATGTTTCAGACTCGTTGTGGTTAATATCATGACAACAGGTGAAGTAAGTAGAAAGATGGAAAGAACAATTTTGACTTGAGACTGGCTGCTAGCTAAAAAAAAAAGGGCGCTGGATGGAGTGAGGGGGAGTGCAGAGCACTCTTCCCTGTGTCATGCCATAGGTTCTGCTAAGGTTCCACTTTCTAAGGCATCTGTCCTGGGTTCTCCTTTACCCTGATTGATAGATACAACTTCATTTCTGGAGCCACTTGAGGTCCTGGAGAGCAGCACATCTCACCCACCTGCACAAATTCCCTCCCTGTTCCTGCAGGAGCTTTCAGAGCTAAAACCTAAGATAACCCAACCACAAGATAGCTTTTTTCCCCTGGTATCTTGTGTGTAGGTAATACCTGCATCCCTGATCCCTGAAATCTCTGTAGTGCCCTTCAACCAGCATGCTCTCCTGGTTCCTACCCCAGAAAGCAAATTCCTTCCTCTCTCATCTGCTGCTGCCTCTTTGGAGTAGGTGCAAGGTGACAGTTCCAATTGGCTTTCTCTGACATAACTCAGGCCTTAGTTTTCTGTATCTCCCTACTGCATGGAGCATCTTTCAATGTTCTTCTTCAATACCTCACCACTCCCCACTAAGGTAGGCAGCAACACCTCTCTCCCAAGACCCCAAAGACTCGTTTCTCCAATATTCTCTCTGCTTCATTCTCTTGGACCCTTTTCTCTCTCCTTGATCTGCATGAAGACCAATAGTAAAGGTACCTGAATCCTCTCCTTGAAAAACTGTCATTCTCATTTTTTAATCTTGAGATTTATCCTGGGTTCTCAGGATAGCTAGTGGCATGAAGAATCTTATTCCAACATCTTCTCAGGTCAGCCTATTCTGGGCCTAGTGTCCCAGGATGCTTAATCAAGCTGTGTCCTACTTGGAAATAAAGGCGAGGATCTCTCAGAGCTATTCTAAATATCTCATCTTCTCAACTTTCTGCTCATAAACTGGGTAAATTCTTCCATCACAGAATACCTGGAGGATTCTGGGATGAGGTATAGCCTAGACTGAGAAATAGAAATGATACCCTTTCTGTCAATGTGGATGAAAAATGTAGTGTAAGTTGTAGGTTTGATGTGAACCCATGTTTCTTCATACAACGGATTTCTTCATGTGGAGTGCTGTCCCATTCTGGTGCCCACTGTCATGGAAAGCCACCCACCAAGTGGAGGATACACACTGAGCATTAACACGATGTCAGCAGTGGAGGCTGACCTCAGTGGTGAAGTCACTTCAGTGTCTTTGTTTTTACTCCACCCATGGGGCACCTCACAAGCCAAAGCAGAGAAGCATAACCCAGAAGCCCTGGCTTGCCAACATATTAGCCATTTGCCTCCTCTAACTGAATCTGTCCCCAGGACTCCAGCAGCTAAATTCCAACCCTGAGTTACATGTGAAAGCTAAGTCAGAGCTTGGTGACTCACCAGCAAAAGACCACACAGTGAGTCAGGCAAAAGGGACCAGAGGACAAGCTTTCAAAATCTGAATTCTCTTCATGGTTTCCAGGGAGCCACTCTTAAAAGGAGGAAGCTCCAGGCTAGATGGGAAAGCAGGTCAAGAGACCAAACCCCTCATCAAGCAACTGTGACTTGTCTTGACTTTTCCTGTAGCTCATCAAGTGTCTCAGGTTGTGTACCAGAGAGTCTAATGTTGTTTTGTAATCCCTGACCTAATGTACTGATAACAGAGTCATCAATCACTTCATATCTGCTGCTGCCTCAGTGACTCATGCTTGTTCATTCTATGATTCTTCAGCAATTTCTCGTTCTTCAGCATCTAGAAACCCAGATGCAAGACAGTCTAAGGACTGGGCAGTTATAGAGAGCAGTGATTAAGGACACAGTCTTGCTTATCATGCAAATCTGAGTTTGAAAGTACCCATTACATTTGATGGGATCTTGGACAAGACACTTGCTTTATTTTTTCCATCTTTAAAACAAATAATAGTGTGTTGATGTGTTGACAGGCTGCACCAGGGAATAAATGAAATACTACTTGCAAATAATTTAGAATGCAATAGATATCATAATTCCTTAAGAGGCCTGCATTTGAGCTATCTCTTCTATATAGGCCTGATGTAATCCCAGGGAGTGTTTAGAAGTAAAGAAACAGCCAAATGGTGTGTACAGCTACACTAGAAATGGCTGGAGTCTGTCATGCATGTTTAGATGTAGTCCCTCTTATGTAGGGGTCTTGCAGCACAGCTCTATGCCAGACATGTGTGAGAGAGAACTCTGTCTTCCATATAAAACAACACAAAAACAGGCCCTTGCTCTTGTGGGGATCAGGTCACCAAGAGACCAGCAAAGTTAAGGTGGTCTGAACAATGCTGAGACAGAGAGATCTGAGACATTATGGGATCTACCAACAAGAGGATGAGGAAGGGAACCAGACTAGGAAGTGAGAGAAGCATAGGCCAAAGTGCTGGGCATATAAAGGTCCGCAAAGGAGACTAAGTTTTTGAGAGATGAGAATAGTCAAAACCTTAGTAGCCACTTGCTCCCACATTGAGGTTTTGTTGTCTTCCTCAACTGGGCCCATTCTAGGAGAGGAGCAAGCTAGCATGATCTTTTGCTGTGCCTAAATGGGACAGGACATGGGCTAGGCAAGAAGGCTTTACCACCTTGGTCTGTCCCTTCTTTTAATCTGAGCTGAAATTCTCTTACCCATGAAGTGAGCAAAACTGTGTAGATGAGACACTGGAAGAAGGTACCTAAATGCAGACTCCTGGGCCTTTGCTAGAACTGATTCCTAGATCTGTGGTGTATTTCACAGCTCCCCAAAGTGATCTAGAAATGAAAGCCTTGAGGGAAAATTCCATGAACTTCTTTTATTACAAAAAGTGGAAGCCCTTTTCACATGAAGAAATGTTGTACACTATCTTCATATCCATGCAATTGAATATTTGTAGTTTGTTGTTTTTTTAGAAAATATGTAACTATCATAAACTATAATGAATTCAGTAAGATTTTGAGATGTATTTTAGTTTATTCATCTAAACAGGGGTACAACTATTTGAAATAACATGTGGCAGGGAGGGATCTTTATTCAGAATCTAGACAGTCTCTGATTCCCCTTACATCAGAGTATTATGACCCACAGATACCTGGGTATATTGCCCCTCAAAACTGATTCTAATCATAGACCTAAGGAGAGTTGATTAAACACTGATTATTTTGTCTCTATTTGACATTTAATAAGGAATGTTAGGTGTGCCAGGGTCACTGCTTCAAATAGTCCTGCCTCCCACCCATTCTCCGGCCCCAAATTTCCTTTTTCTTGTATATCTGTTTTAATCCACTTATTTTTAATATTAAATAATTTATTTATATATAAATTTCACATCGTTGTGATCTCTGGGGTTTACCCACCCCAACCCCTGACCATTCCCACCCTGTCCCACCCTCTCCCCTGAGTTGTGTACTTTGATTTGGTTGTTGGTTTGTTTTGACTTTTCTTCATGACTTTTTATTTATCTTTCCCATGTCCCATATAACAAAGAAAACATCTGATTTCTGTCTTTCTTTTTTGATTTGTTTTGCAAATATGATTTCTTCTAAGTTCATCCATGGTATCATAAAATCTTACACTTTGCCATTTTTAATTGATGAGCAATATTCCATTGTGTATATATACCACATCTTTTTCATCTAGTCATCTGTTTGGGGACATTTTGGTTGCTTCCATGCCCTTGCAATTATAAATAGTGCTGCAATAAGCATCCGAGCACAGGTGTACAAGCATAGAGGTCTTCTTTGGGTAGATTCCCAAGACAGCAATTTCTGGGTCATAAGGTAGTTCGTTTTCATTAAATTGAGGGCCCTCCACATAGCTTTACATAGAGGTTGGACCAGTTTACATCCTCACCAGCAGTGTAAGCGTGTTCCCTTCTCTCCACATCCATGCCAGCACTTGTGGTTGCCCATTCTTTGGATGTGGACCATTCTTACTGGTATAAGGTGGTAGCTCATTGCAGTTTTGATTTGCATTTCCCTTATTGCTAGTGACATTGAGCAATTTT